>JASDQU010014007.1:94736-117477 GCA_032191745.1 Picea mariana | reverse complement strand
TTCCTTTGAACTCCCTCCATCAAATCTATGATAGTCATGGTACATTTTACCATAGAATTGAAGCATTGTTGGAGAGATATTACTTGGATAGAGTTCCCATGAGTTATCAATATGACATTTTTAGTATGGTGAATAGAGTTTTTGATGTTTTAATTCTTCCTACTTTTAATATGTTTTTATTCCAAGTGTTGTTAATGATATTTCATCCTGAATATATGTTTGCATGTTTGGGATTACATGAATGGCTACATTGGCATTATGAATTTACATAGTTCTTTCTGCAACCTTTGTAGCATAGAATATGAGTAGGATAGAATAGGCCAGTGTCTTTCCTTTGCACAATTTAGCTTTTCTTTTTAGTTTTATTAGTTTTTTGTTTACATTCTCTTTTCATTACTATTGGTTGAACAATAAATGAGTTTCTTGGAAGGGGTGTAAATAAATACAAGGCTTACACACTAATTTTCCCTTGATTGTATTTTTCAATGTAATTTTGATATGGGGAAAATTTACTTTATCTCGTTCTCAAATTTTTATGTGTTGGGTAATTTTTAGATCACTAATTTTTATGCTTGATCACCATGTCAAATCGTTTTTGAAGCATTGGGTTATCTCACAAGTGAGATATTTTAAAAGAATACTATTTATTCTCTCTTGTAATGAAAGTAGACTCTCATATTTGTCCCATACTCATACCCACATAAGTCCAATCTAGAAAAGTTTGCTTAGTTGATATTCTTATGAGTTTTGGGCTTGTTGTCCCACACATAGTAAATGAAAATCTGAGTGACTAATTGTACCCATTTGAGATTCAAACCACTCCAATTCTTGACATTTCTTTGAATGCTTATATTGGGTTCGGAGTTTTTCAAATAATTTATTTTCCATTGGCTCTTCTCTTCAATCATTTTCAGCCAACATGAATTTTCTTGATAGAATTTTCTTTTGAAATGAGCTTAATTGATTTTTATTTTGTTTGAGTTATTTTCCATTAGCACTTTTAGTTTTAATTTATGGGCATTGGATGCACATATCTTATGCTCTGTTTAGTTTGTTTTTCAAGGAGTATTTTCATATATTATATTGTAGCTCTCTTCACCCAAGTTTCCCCTCATACACAACAACAAGAGATATCCATTTACACTATCAATATGCATTTTTTTAACAATTCTGGACATCATGGCTACTTAAATCTCTCCGTTGATATTTTTTTAGAAATTAATTGGGAACCAATATTTCTCTTCTCCAACTTACTAATTGATCAAACAATCCTCTTAGCACTCTCAATTCCTTGGATTTTCAAACCTGATGTTTTCTTCAACAATATATTTTCATCCTTTGGGTTTTCCGATTTTGGGTCACTCATTATGGTCACATTATTGAGTAGTCTAAATTTTATCAAGGGTGATAATTTCACACTTATCTCATGTTGAAACCATTCAAATGTTTGGGATTTGTAAGTATTTTAATGGAATATATCTAGGCAACTTCTAAGATTCCAATTCTGCATTTTCAACATTTGTTTTCATTTCATCCATGGTAATAATTTTCAAGATGTGAATTCCTTGAAGGGTGTAACTCATTAATCTATTGGGACACACACTCTCCAACACTTTTTGAACCCACAAAATCAGTTTACTCATAATTAGAAAAAATGGGAATTGTTTGGGCATTCTGGTATATATTTTGTTTTGATCCCTCTTACTCATGAGCTTGTTGATTTTTTTATTTTTTTTCAGATTATATGTCTCATTATTTCTAATGGAGAACCTATCTAGTGGAGAGAAAATATATACACACTTCTTTTTCATTTCACTTTCATCTTATTCTTTGACATGTGTAAGCTCGAGGAAGTCGTTTATGGTTTCTCTACTTGGAACACTCTTGAGAGCTTGAGGTTATCAGTTTCATGGACTTTCCCATCACATCAATCTGCTTATCTATTAGAAATATTATTTTACTCACTTTATTCAATTTTGATTCCTAATTTTCACCTGATTTGGGGAATTTAATCCATCTAGGTCATGACCTAAGATCATTCACACCTTTCCAGAGTGTCTTAATTGCTATCATTTCACAATGATTTCCTCTTGCCTCTCACAAGGCTGAAAATGATCATGCTAATGTTCCACACAATCATCATTAATAATAGGAGGAAAGACATACTTTGGGGTGTAATGTTGATAACCTTTGAATCATATTTTTATGCCTGAGGTTTGTAGATGGATTGGTATTTTTAGAAGATAGATGCAATTGGAGTCTAATGTTCCTATTTGTTTAATTTGATTGACTATGATTCAAGCACAAGACATTGTGTCCAAAGATCCAAATCTCTTAACAATCATGACACTAAAGTCTTTTGTTGAAGGGAATATTGAAGGAAAGCACATAATGATAATCTGTCAAGAAGAAGGTTGTGATATTTGGATGAATGGACAACAAATGAATACTTGATGACTCCATTGGCCTTTACACAAAGTTTTATGAAAACCAACTTAGTTTAAGTTTACTTTAGCTTAGCATGCTTTTCCTAGAATTAGTTTTAATTCTAGTATTTAATTTTCAATTTAGTTTAATTTCATTTTAATAAGTTAGTCATTCAAGAGGAGGATTTCTTCCCAAAATTTCCTAAGAGTTGATCACAATGTTCTCTTTTGTTATGCATCTTGGGAAATGGCTTGTGCAATCAACAACTCATGATTTTTCTCTTGAAACATAAGCAACTTAGGGAAGTGTTAATATAACTTGGTTGCTTAAGATTCATTTCAGACATCTTTTGATTGATAAACTATTATTGTCACCAAATCTATAACTAATCATAAATATATTCTCATAAATTTATTGCCATATTGTTTTCTAATCTAGTCATTGTTTAGAGTCATTTTAATGACCATTTTGATAACCTCCATAGTTCTAATATCTCTTTGCATTATCAAAATGAATATTTGGTATTAATGATTATCTTTGGTGATAATTGTAATTTATGTTATTGGAAAATTCAATGTTTTCAAAATTGCAAAGCAATTGCTTATGTCAAGAAATCTTGAGAGCATATGGGTTTATGGAATATTTCATGAAATTGATTTTCGAAAATCTATTTTGATTGAGCATCTACATTAACCCATGTTACTCGATTCTTGGAAACTTGTTTTTTTGGAATGAATGGAAGAACTTGTATGTGATAGTTGGATTAAATAATTGTGTTGCAAATCATTTACAATGATCATCAATTCTTGTAACCTTCTTTGTCCTTCATTTCAGACATCTACTCTGGGAAAAGTTTCTATTGGTTTTAATGTTGAATGGTTAACTTTTCTTGTCTAGTTATTTCCCTTGGCTTACCTTCGAGATTTCACTAAAAACACTTTCACTATTGAACCATGTTTGTTGCTTGTTGTTGGGTTCCATTCTTATCTTTCTCATATAGTTTTCACCCTTTTAATGACTGCCATTTCAACTTCAGATTTATTTTAGTTTAATTTTATTTTTCATGAATTTGACTTCTGATTTCAATCCTTCTTTCTGATTGTACAAAGTTCTTCCATATTTTGATTTGGATGTTGGTATTTCCCTGAGCTGATTTAACTCTTAGTCTTCTTTTAGGATTACTCTTTAAATTTGAGTGAGGGGCTAGTCCAATTCTGGTCACATACTGTAGAAATTATTTTCTTACAAGTCATGAGATGCATGTGATTCTCTATATGAATGAACAGTTATAAGTTTCTCAATTGTAGGTATGGAATGATATTTGTGGTGGAACACAAGTGCCTACTAAGCATACCATGATAATCACTAAGTATAGGAAAGTGTCTATCCAGTCTTTTCTTTGAGCTCCATCCACTTCAAATTAATAAAATGGTCAATGCTATGATGGTTTTTGGGGAGACCTGTGGGTTAAACTAAAATGCATAACATCTACTCAACAAATCAAAGTAACTTTTGTATCACCCAACTTCCTTCACACCCTATGTGCATATATATATATATATAAGGGTGAGCATATTCTAAAATAAAAAGGAAGTTGAAAGCACTATTAATAGTGTGGGAAGTACAAGTAAACACGCCGGGGCTGTTGTAATAGATATCAAAATTGACTGTGTTTCCCAAGGAGTCAATACTAGCTATTTGCTTCAGTAGCAAGGGTTCAAGATACCTTTGCTCAGGTGGCACAGGGAAAGTTTTTAGGGTCTGGGATCTGCAGCGGATAAGATGCATCAAATGGTTAAAAGGGCACATAGATACAATTACAGGTGTTATGTATAATTGCAAAGATGAATATCTGGCTTCCATCAGTCTCAAAGGGGATCTTATTCTTCATAATCTTGCTTCTGGAGCACGAGCTGCAGAACTAAAAGATCCACATGAGCAGGTCCTTAGAATGTTGGATTATTCTCGAACAAGTAGACATATCTTGGTCACAGCAGGAGACAATGGATCAATACATATGTGGGACAAAACTGGTCGCTCTCCCAAGGTTTCTTGGTTGAAACAACATTCAGCACCCACCACTGGCATTTGTTTTTCACCTTCAAATGACAAGATGGTTGTCAATGTGGGATTGGACAAGAAGTTGTACACGTTTGATCCGGGGATGAAAAAACTAGCATATTGCACTCCATGTGAAGCACCCTTTTCTTCACTGGCTTTTAAAGACAATGGTTTGATTCTAGCAGCAGGGACTAATATTGGTCGGGTTGTATTTTATGATGTTCGTGGGAAACCACAACCTTTCACAATTCTTCTTCCTTACAATAATTCAGAGGCAGTTACAAGTTTATGCTGGCAGTGATCAAAACCAATACTTGTGAATGAGGCCAACTGTTCGCTTAAGTCTGCTCTTCTGGGAGCTGAAGGAGAAGATTCAATTCTTATGCTGGATCCACTTCCTCCTTCAACAAGCTTATCCCATGGTTCTACTTCCATGTCAACTACCCCTCCTCGTACTTCTGGACGTTTTTCTTTCGGCACGACAGAGGGTTCTCCAATTTCTGCGAGTGGTATAAGTGTCACATCAGTTGCTACTCGATCATCACCAGGAGAAGAGTATCAGGGCGGAAATCATTTATGGACTAATGGGACAGTTTCAGATTGCAGGCTCGAAATAATTTTAGTTTTAAGGATGACATGGAGGTATTTTCTCCTTTGGTGGATGTTCAACCAATCACTCCTTCAGTTGGTAGTTTCTGGGACAATCGTGAAGATTTGAAGAAAGAAGGTGGTCTTGGTGACAATTCTAGAAAGCTTGCATGGATCCCGTCACCCCCGAGTGTTATTAGGATATTCCCCTCAATTGATGAAATTGGTTCTGAATCTTATTTAACTTTTGACCGAAGATTAAGTACAAAACAGGAAGATTCCTTGAGTAAGGTTTCGTCTTCACAATTAGCTACTCCAACACCAGGGATATCTTTGAAGGGTGTCAGATCTCCATCTGTTACACCACCGGAAGCTTGGGGTGGAGATCTACCAACTGATAGATTTAACTTGCGTTAACAGGCTGTTCATAGTATATCAAGATTTTCCTCTTCTGCACCTTTAGATTCAAATAGTATCAGGCAAAGTCTTTTCTAACTCTCAAGATATGTTAACATCTACCACCTTCGGTTCAGCAGACTACCCTCCAAGTGTCAACTTTAATACTTCTCAAGTGATAGGAGTGGAGTTTGCAAACATAGAGAATGTTGGGACTTCTAAAGCTTTGCCTGTTCTTCCAGTGAGTGGAATCTCATCTACCTTAGGATAAAAAAGAATAACAGTACCATCAAACAGTGAGACTTTCATGAACACAATATTCCCAAAGACGGCCCATTTGCAGGGATGCTTATCAAAAAGATTGAATATTTTGTATCTGGTGGCTTGAAGACTAATTTTGCAACGATCCATGGAAGCACATCTTGGAGTTTGCTTGTTTTGGTGATCGTGACCGCCTGTTATGGTAAGATTCTGGTTACATTTTTTGTTGCAATTGCTCACAAAGTGCCTTGTCGCGAAGCATTGATCCTGGGATTCTTGATGAACACCAAAGGATTGGTGGAGTTGATTGTCCTTAGCATTGGAAAAGATAGAAAGGTTCTGAATGATGAATCTTTTGCGATTTTGGTGTTGATGGCTCTGTTCACAACGTTCATCACCGCCCCAGTAGTAATGGTCATATACAAGCCCGCAAGTAAGGCGGTTCCATACAAGCACAGTAAGATACAGAGAGAGAGGCCAAAAGACGAACTCGGAATCCTGGCCTGTCTTCATGGTACGAGGAAAATACCACCGATTATAAACTTGATAGAGGCTTCCAGGGGCATTCGAAAGCCTACCCTGCACCTCTACATCATACACCTGGTGGAGCTGTCAGAGAGGTCTTCTGCAATCATGATGGTCCGCAAGGCCAGGAAAAACGACCTCCCCTTCTAGAATCGCAACCATTCCCAACAAGACCAGATAGTCGTTGCTTTCGAGGCGTATGAGCAACTGAGCAGGGTAACAATAGTGAAGCCTCGATTCTTCTGCTGTTACTTTTCGTTGTCCGCATTGTTAGGAATTATTGAAGACATATTTGCATTTGGATTATTTCATCCTATGCATATTGATGGCTATTTAAATGTTTGCAGAGGCTATAGTTAGTTGAATATCAAAGAATCATAAAAGAAAAACCGCAGCTTCCAAGTGTCAAGGAAGGAATGATGAGGTCTCAAAGAAATTAAAAAATGGTTAAAAGATTAGTAACAACAACGCATCCAGTGGTCACACAGTCTGGAGAAGACAAATCGTTTTATATTCCCCGGAACACAAAGAGATTATTTTTAGATTTTTCTTTTAAATAAGTGTTGAAGTAACAGAAAGAGAAGGGGGGTGCGAGTGCAGCGCTGAGGGAAAACCTCTGTGAAGAGGGTTCCTTGTGTAATACTGAGTTATTTTGTAAGCCATTAATGGAGTAATAAAGATGATTTTTTCCTTGTGACTGTGAGATTCATCACGGTCGATTTCTTTCAGCATGTTCTTCTTCTTTTCAACTGTGTTAAATATGTTTGGAATTCATTTATATGTTCCTTACCCGCAATTGATATTGTCTTTACCATATTGTTTATTTCTTCCTTAATCCGTCACAATTTTGTTCATTTCATTTTCTTCTAACTAATGTGCTTCGTTATACTTTAGTACAACCACTACTATAGCGAATGGATTTGGGTTTTTTGTAATTGTTTATTGTCTTTCCTCTGCACTAGCTATCAGCGGGTGTAAGACCAATCTGCATTTTCAGAATTCTGCATATATTCTCTGCTACATTGACCTTTCCTTCCCTTTTTCTGCTACCACACCACGATTATCAAAGCGTTGAAAGATAGACTTACATTGCCTTTCTTTCTGCAAGTTATTTGATCACTGCTATTATCTCCTTTCCTCGGTTTTCACTTGACTCCATGCCCAATGGACCTTTCCTTGGTTTAACCCCCAAACTCTAAAAATACAAGACCATCATTTACCCATAAATCTGCCCACCTTTTTCACGCTACTTAAATTCCTATTGTGACATTGTTCGAGAGATCCCTCTTGAGTTGGAAGGGGCAGCTCCCAATCCAAAGTGGTTTGAGGTTGCCTCGGGATTGATTTGCTGCAACCCATTTCAGTTCTAAGTGTCAACAGGGGCTATGCACACCTACTGGCAACGGGGCTATGCTTGTATGGTACTGAGGAAACTTTGTCAGGGATATGTACGCTCACTATTAGCAAAGCAATGTCGAGAAAAGAGAGGTGAGGAACACACTTATGTAGTCGTTTGTTGGTAAATAAATGTGAAATACCATGGTTGAACCAAAGCTAACCTGAAGTGTGCATCCAGTAAAATAATTTATCTCATTATTTGGCTCTTTGAAAAGGTTGTGTTAGATTACAATTACTATAAATATTGGGTTATATATTTTAGAATTTCAACATCATTGTGGTACCCATGATTATTGAAAAATTGTATAGAATTTTCTCAACTTATCTTTAAAAATCAGATAGAAGTATGGGCCCTAGACTTCTATTGACAGAGATAACCAATTATTCCAGTGTGTTTCCATTTTTTGTGTCCGCAACAACCCCCATTTACTTTTTCTTTGACAAGTGAAATAAAAGGACCCCCTACTAAAATTTCAATCCTATTACCTAATCCTATACTACTTGATCCTAATGCTATCTCTTTGCCTACATTGAGGGAGTTGGGAGTTTTGTACTAATTGATGGTTGTATTTGATGGCTGTTGGTTATTTATTTTGATCCAATGATTTCAAATGTCATGTTGGATCTTGACTGATGTTTTTTTTTCTGACATTTGTATGATGGAATTGATGCATCATATTTTCACCTTTCATTGATTCCTAAATTTCTGGTGATCTGATCTGGTTGCATGGTTTTTTGTATTGCATGTCCTGATTAACTAAATCAATGCATGCATATTTCTACTGGAATGTTTGTGCTTTGTGTTTTCATATTTATGATTTATCGTGCATATTCTACTCACATGTTTCTAACTCTAAGTCTAAATCACATACTAGATGATCCTTCTTTTGAGTTGAGACTTGGCACATGTATTTTCAGGACACTCAACTACAATCACCATGTTATTGTTGAATAAACCTAACACTCTCTTATAAGTGGGTTTAAAGGAAAGAAATATATTTTTTATTGTATTTTCTAGTCTTCTTTTGATTGCATGGTCGATCTCATCCTTTTGGTTTGCAAGAGCAGGTTTGTAGAGGCACTTGATTCACATGACCTCTCTAGCCTTGAGAGGCTTGTGGGGAATCATTTTATCATTGTATACATCCCTAACCTTGATTCATTCCATAGCTTCTCCTTATTTTCAAGTATATTACCTTCTCTTACATTTACCTCGAGGTATGTATCCCTCGAGGCTATCGAATCCACCTTTCCCATGAGCCTTGTATTTCCCAAGCCTCATCTAGATTTGTCTTTTTAGCACCTTTGCAATAATGAAGCTGAAGTCTTGATCCTTATCTAGAACCTTGAAATTGATCCTTACCTTGTTTCCCCTTTATGGAAAAGAAAATTTCATTGGTTTACTATTTCCCTTATTTCCTAAGCTTCCAAGGCTATTGGATCCACCTTTCTTATAGACATGTCCTAAATCCTCTTCAAATTGATCTCTACTAGATTCTCCTTTTGGCCTTCCCTCTCTCTAGGAACCTAGGCCCAAGGCCTATCGATATTTCCCTTTATTTTATTATATTATTTTCTCTAACTAAACCTCATAGTTTGATTCTTCTATTCGATATCTTTGCAATGACTGTAACCATACTTAAATCTGAGTTCCAGATCAAAAGTTACGACCTCCCAAAGTTTTCTAAGCCAAATCTCACCATTGCCATCTCACTACCACGTGGCTCCATATTATTGGTGCCATATGACGTGACACTAACATGGATGATGACATGGAACCTTCCACCTGGCCTTTTGGGTCCACATTTAATCATGTATCCCTCTTCATCGTTTGAATTCATCCATTCCAAAATGCTACAGATCATGCTGATCAATTTTCTCAACCTGATCAACTCCCTTCTGATCAGATCCTTTCGATCTAACCATATCTTCCCAAACTGATCATCTACTTCTAACCCAATCATCTTTCCTGACCTGATCATATTTCATGACCCGATCTAATTTTCTCTATCTGATCAACCCGACCCAACCAACTCTTCTGGAAATACCATTCAAGAAATATTTTTTAAATGGTCATATCTTGGGCTATAGGTGTTAGAATTGATTCCATGATACCCCGTTGAAAAGATGTCAATTAGAGGAATGCAATAGAAGAGGTCTTAAGGTCATAAAAATGACAAAAAATATCAAAAATTGCAAAGAACAATAGGCTACGAATTTGGGGGTAAAATGGACTATGCAGACTTTAGATAGTCATATCTGGAGGTATGAGTAACGAAATCAGGCCCATGATAGCTCGATGGAAATATGGAGAAGATAAAAATAGGCTAGGATGGAAAGTTTTGGCATATTGAGAGCATAAAAGGTCCAAAAATGAAAAACACAGGTGGAACCCAAATTCAGATGAAGAACCCGATATGCAGACTTTAAACAATCATATATGGAGCTACAAAAAATGAAATCAGGCCAACAAGGGATCGATAGAAAGATGAGATAGAGAAGAAGAAGATAGAATGATAACATTTAGTAGTTATAATATTGAAACACCCATAAATTTTTGAGGAACATAAGATAATGCCAATGGGTAGAGTCAATGATTGTTTTTAAAAAATATCAGTTGTAAACTTCCATAGGACAAAAGTAACCACCCAGGGGTCTCTTCATATTCCATTTGTAACTCACACATATACATTTTCAAAATGTAAAAAATACATTGGGCGAAAAATGAAACGAACAAACATGAGAACTAAAGAGTCTCTCTATTGTCTAATAAAAATGAACTTATACGATGTAAAGAAGACTTTTTCCCTTTGTAACAAAATATGGTACTATTTCTTTCAAGTAATAAAGAGAAAGAGGAATTTCAGAAATTTGTGGCTTTGATGGATGTAGTAGAGACTATTCTTTATTCATTTATCTTCTAGCTGAGTAGATAGTATTTTATTGTATGAATTATTTCTGCACTCTATTCTGTTTGCTTATGTTGTCACATGTTTCCTTGTGAGTACATAAATGATGTTATAGATGTATTCTTCAACTATTTGTCTGTATATCTGTAGCATTATTGTTTTCATATATCATTAGAATACATGAGATATTTATGGTTCTGATGGTGTTATCTTGCACTGTACTCATTCTTTTATTTTTTCTCTTGGGATAAGTTAGAATTAGTTAGGATTAGATTAGTTTTCTTTTAGTTATATTAGACTTAGGATTATTTAGAAGGGGGAAGTTCGTTGTCTTTCCCATTTTATTTCTTTTAAATCCGAGTGACAACGAGGCCCATAAACTTGTAGGAAATGCTACACCAAATGAGAGTAGGTCTGATTGGGACCTACCATCATGCATTCTCCCTTATCTGCTTGATAAGCCATTCATATCTGTCAACAGCTACATAATGTCTCCTATGAAATTAATCCATAATGGGATGTTTCATCTCTATTGAATAAGGCACATACAACATGTTATACAATACTAACTCATCAACTTCAAGATGATATCTTTCATACTTTTTCTCGCTGGATACTTGCTGCAATCCCTCTCTTACCAGATTGAAAAACTTATCTTCTTGCAAGAGATATTTAATTATCTAATTGATTTCAGATTCACCTACACTTGTTGCTGCTAAGGGTATCTTTTTCACACTTTTAATGAGTGCATATGCCATTCGATTTTCTTTCCCTTTTATATGTTTGATCTCAAAATCAAACTTGCTAATCAACACCATCCATCTGGCATGTTTAGCATTCAACCATGGATGATCAAACAAATACTTTATACCACAATGGTATGTCATCAAAACAAACCTTCTTCCAAGAAATCAATGCCTCCATATCTTTAGTGCATCTACAATTGCTACAAGCTCCAAGTCGTGGGTGATATACCACTTCTCATGCTCATTCAGTTTTCATGACTCATAATAGATCACTTTCCCCTTTTGCATAAGAACTCTAATGATCCCTTCCTTGTAAGCGTCAGTGAAAAATAATAAATCTTTCTTGGGGTATGAAATCTTTATTACAAGGGAATTGGTCAAATGGTGCTTCAGTTATTTGAAGTTGACTTCACACTTTGTTGACCATATAAATTTCTCCCCTTTCCTTTGCAATGAGGTAACATGATCATTGATATTGGAAATTCCCTTAATAAATATTCTATAATATCCAACTAATACCATAAATTACCTTACCTCAGTTACATTACGAGGGGCTGTCCAATCCATGATTTCCTTGATCTTCTCAGGATCTACTACAACTCCTTATGTTGAGATTGTGTGGCCCAAATAATGGATCTCCTTATGAAAGAAATCACACTTGCTAAACTTAAATTATATATGGTGATATCTTAGCACCTGTAAAACCCTCTTGAGATGTTCTTCATGCTCTTCCTTATCCTTGGAATACACCAGGATGTCATCAACAAACACTAGAAAAAACTTATCCAAATACTTGCTGAGAACACTATTCATTAGGAACATGAAGGTAGATGGTGCATTGGTAAGCACAAATGGAACTAACATGGACTCATAGTGTCCATAAATCATTCTAAAAGTTATCTTGTGGATGTCCTCATCCTCAATCCTAACTTGGTGATCTCCAAATCTCAAGTGAATCTTAGACAAAATTGTATCTCCTCTGAGATGATAAAAAAGATCATCAATTTTGGGAAATCGGTACTTGCTATTGATGGTAATCTTGTTTAATTAGTGGTAATTGATGCATAACCACAATGTATCATTATTATTTTTCACAAATGGTGTTGGTACTCCCCATGGGGATACACTTAGCCTAATATACCCTTTATCCATCATCTCTTTGGCCTACACTTTCAACTACACTATCTCGGGTGTACTCATTCTATAGGGTATTTTTTATGCTGGTACTGGTCTGGGCACAAGATCTATTGAAAGATAAATATCCCACTTAGGAGGAATTCCAGATACCTCCTCTAGAAATAAATCCTTAAACTCCCACAACACTGAGTGATCCTCAACCTTCAGGTCCTTTCTTTATGTTGTGTTGAGCACTTGTATTGCATACAAGGGCACCATTTTGTGCTTAATTCCTTATGTTGTAAGGTTGATACCTGCCTAATTGAAACTATATTTTGAATTCCTCACAACACCCTCATGTTACCTTATGCACCTTCACACTCCAAGGTTTTGTTGGCATGTTTACAGGCGGAGTGTGCTTGTCATTGATGGCAAGAACAACAACGATGTTGGCAGATTTACAGGCAGAGTGTACTTTTCATTGATGGCAATATCAGAGTGTGCATTGATGGAAAAACAAGAACAACATAAGATCAGGTGAAGAAGCAAACAATGTGCAATCCAAGCTTAGAGAGGAATAGCGCAGAGTTTCACGCAGAGTGCAAGTGTGTGCCAGGGCCGAGGTTAATTCCATTACCAACGGTCAAGAGAAATAGCCTTCTCAAAAATGAAAATGAGACCCAAAGTCATCAAGACTCACAGAACCTTTGACACTTAGATATTATTCCAATTTGGAAGGATGCATAAGCTCAGGAGGAGGAGCGACAGTGGTCATTGGATCACCAATCCAGAATACCCGATGTCTGTTAGATCAGTGTCCAGACATGAGGAGTGCGGAAAGAAGGAGATTAGACCTCAGCCATTGGATCAGAGCACAAAGGACCACCAATGGTTAGATCCAGTGGATATGAAAGGAGGATAATCCCAAGATTCAGTCAACACTCCAAAGCTACGAAGGAATCCTAGACGTTGGAGTCAGAGGAAACGTGGCGAGCGATTGGAATTTCGCTGACTTGTGAACTAGAAGAGTCAAAGGTGACATTTGAAGGAACTTGCAAAATGAGAATTCATGAAATGATCTAGACTGTGAGATCACTGAGGATTGTGGACTGTTGATATGTCAAGGTGAAGAACGAAGTCTGAGTTCTTGAAGAAAAGATCTAGACCGTTGAAATACAGAAGATTGTTGGCCGTTGATCTGGAGCACTTATTGGGAAATCGACAGTCAAAGAAAGGAGGTTCTCTAACCTTTGAAGTCGCAAAACATGAAACCATGATTTGATCGCATTCATTGATCAGAGGGAGAGATATTGACCGTTGATCTGATATGAATCATTTCAGAGTTTTGAGAGTTGGGAGTTTCAAGGAAACTCACAGTAGGAAATCATGAAATGTGAAATCATGATTTGATCATTGTTTTCAATCAAAGGGAAAGATCGTGGACCGTTGATCCCATGCAATCGTGAGTTTGGGAATTGGAAGAAGGGAGGTGGGACAACCTTCAACATCACGAATCGTGAAGTCGTGAAATGCGAAAAAGGAGATCTTAACCATTGAATCACAAAGAGATCTAGACTATGGATCTGGCAAGCGTAGTTTATGAAGTTAGGCCTATGATCACGGCCATGGTCAAATTGATGAAAATAAGGGAGGATCTAGCATGTTGCTAAGCTCCACTTCACAAATCACGAGTTGGGAGATTCAAGGCAACTCACAGTAGAAGATTGTGAAACGCAAAATCATGAAGCACCCTAGTGCTTGGCCCCTGGTCACAGCTAGTGGTCACATCAGCGGGAGAGAAGGGAAGGAGCTAGCAGTGCTACGCTCCATTTCAGAGTTTCACAAGTTAGGAAAACCAAGGTGACTCACAACTGATCACTCAAAATGTAAAATTATGAAATGACTATTGGTTAGGCATACGGTCACCACCGATGGTCATGTGAAAGGAAGGGGCTGAGCTAGAAAATATAAACACCCACTATGTAGTTTTCTCAGGAAAGGAAAAAGTGCCAAAGGGATGAGCGCACGAAGGTTATATAAGTAACTGTTAGAGACGAACTCATTGTAACTACAAAAATCCACTGATGGTTTCAACCAAAGAATTCAAAGATGTTGCAAGGTGATTGCGAGAGAAGTTGAAGAGTCTCGAGGTATCTGACAGTGGTATGAAGACTCATCATCGAGATGATTGACATATGGAAAAGGGTCCAAGACGGTAGCTGCCATAGAATCCAAAGAGTCTTGGCATAATGACCATGGATGAAGAACATACTTAGTGTAATCGCCAGAGGGGACGAAGAGTTAGGTGTATGATCTGGTAGAGGACTGGGCATGATAAAAATACATAGAACAAAGAAGAGGAGGTAGCTTCTGCAGAGAGTTACTTATGCGGGTAAAATCAGGCTGTGTGTAGCTGCTGAATTGTACAGAAGACACGTAGCACATAGAACAAAAATTCATATCTAAGAGAGGAAGAAAAATTTGAGGTGTGCATGCAGAGACAGAGCAGGAAGACACTGATGCAGGCATAGCATAGCAGTGCACCAGAACAATGATGAGACTAGTAAGCTATAGATAAACATTGTATCATTGTAATATGTCTGAAGTAAAAAAGTTGTTATACTCAGGGTGGTTGTGAGGTTCTAGGGAGGATTGGTGTCCTCAGAGTTTCAAGTGGGTGCTTGAACATAGGGAGTTGTAGTCTCCATCTGGTTGCAGCCAGAAATACCAGGGTGGTAGGGTGGTGCAAGGGAGAACTGTTGTTCCTTGTTATACAGGTTGGTTCCTGTGTGACTGGAAGTGGGTGCTTCCATCTAGTTGGTGCTAGAACACTTAGGGAGTTGGTGCTTCCTTCTGGTGGGTGCTAGAGAAACCGAGGAGTTGGTGCTTCCTTCTAGTAGGTGCTAGAGAAAACAGAGAGTTGGTGCTCTCAGCAAGTTGTAGCTTGCAAAATAGAGGTTGTAGCATCAAGAGGATTTGGAGATCACAAGTATGATAATGTAAAGAAAATAAAGATTACTTATCATATCAAGAAGAAGAGGTTTTTCCCTTTATGGGTTTCCTCAAAAAATGTTTGTCTCTGTATATTTCATGTGTGTGATTGATGTTGAATATTCTACTGCCTACCTTCCTACATTATTGTGATTGTCATTGAATGATCTGTAAAGATTTTAAAATAAGTATACTTTTTTAAGCACGGTGTCAACTGATTCACCCCCCCCTCTCATTTGTCCAACATGTTTTGTCATAACAATTCAGTTTTTCCATATGAAAGGCCAACCAATCCATTCCTATCAACATGTCATATGATCCTAGGGGTAGGATATTCAAGGTTTATTAAATATGTAGTCCACTCATTTCAAATGGACAAGCCTCTATCACTTTTTTCACTTTTCTCTTAGTCCTTGTGGATAACTGAACCAACCATGTGTTTGCATGCTTATTTCTCTATAAGGCACATGCTTCAACAAATTGAGATGAAACATAAATAAGATTAGAACCAGGATCAATCAAAATAGAAATAGGTTTCTTGGAAATTATACCTTCCACCTCCATCAACAAATCTTGGTGGTCTACTTTTCGATTCTCCACAGTTGTGTATATTCTCACCACACTCCTAGCCAGATCATTGACCATATTAGCATCTTGAACATGATAGATTATTTTTTTTTCATGTTCTCCGTGAGAAAAATATCTTAACATATATGCTTCTCCTCAACACCAACATTGTAGAGGTATTTTATTTGGCTCCTCTACTCTTTCTCTTTCCTGTTCTGCTGACTTATTTCCACTCTGAGATGGATTGTTATATTGGTACACAATTCTTCTCTATTGACCAAACTGAGCACCTTTATTTGGATCTTGTATGTGGATGATTTAAATCCTTTCTTTTGGAATATATTCTTTTATTTTCTCTTCCAATTCTTAAGAGGCTCCTGCCTATGCTTAGATTGGTCATAACAACACTTATCCTTCCTAATGGTATCCTCCAAGGTCTTAGGCTCATCAAATTTAATTATATTATGATAGAACTATGGAAACACATTGAGGAAATGATGCATCATTTCCTTCATGTCCTTGAGGTAATGGAAATAACTCAACAACTCAAAGAATCTCTTGGCATAAGCTTCCATGGTAAGTTTCCCCAGCTTGTGTTCATGGAATTATTTAATCTTTCCATCAAAGTATTTCTCCAATAGGTATACCTTCTTGAAATACTTCTCAAAATTCTTCCAGGTTAGGTTGCTTTCCTTCAATCCCTTGGATTCCTTGAGGTCCTCCCACCACATGGAAGCTACTCCATTTAGATTGAATATGGACATCTTTTCCTTTGTATTCTCTAAGAAACTTGTACCAGAAAATACTTTCTCATCCTCAACAACCAAGTCTCGACTTCTTCTCCTTTATTGATTTCTTCATCAAAAGTAGGTGTCTTATCCTTCTTGAATTCTTCTGTCATAGAACTCTATGAGTGTATCTTTTTATTTTTCCTAGGAACACTTGAACCAATGTCACTATTGGAAAACTCCTCACTAGTGGCCTTTCCACTAGATGACTATGTGGAAATACTTCCACTAGCTCTGCCCTTCTTAACAACTTGATGGAATTTCTAGGAAGAACTTATTCCTACACTACTATGGGCTAATCATAGAACTCTATGAGTGTATCTTTTTATTTTTCCTAGGAACACTTCAACCAATGTCACTATTGGAAAACTCCTCACTAGTGGCCTTTCCACTAGATGACTATGTGGAATTACTTCCACTAGCTCTGCCCTTCTTAACAACTTGATGGAATTTCTAGGAAGAACTTATTCCTACACTACTATGGGCTAATCCATGCTTCTGAGCATCTGAAGGAGTCTTCAATTTCTCTGAATGTCATAGCTCTACATTACTAATGGATGGACCTTGAATCAAATGCTTTTATATCTCAAACAAACCCTGCAATAGCAGTGCATTCAAATCTTCCTACTCAGCTTGAGCTCTCATGAGCCTTTCATTATCTTCCTTCAAACTTTTGACAATGGCTATTAACTCTGAAGGGGTTTCTCTAGCCCTCCTACCATCATATTCTTCATCTCTTAAGTGTGAGGATTCTTCCATGATATGTTGCACCATTCACCCTTACATCCCTTTTAATATGTCCTACCTGTCGAAACAACGAAACACTATTAACCATTACATCAAAGTTATTGGCATGAATTATCATCCTTTCCAAACATCAATCTATTTTGGTAGTCTTGATCTAGGACTCCATTTCATGATCAAACCATTGTCTCTATACATATACATAGTTAAATAATTAAACTTTAAAGAATGTATTTCTAACAAGAAAGAAATTTCTTAAACAATCATGCGGTCTTGGCATCTCATTCAAGTGGAGTTTGAAATCTGATCTGATACCACTCTGCAACACACCCGACCTCCTAACTTACTTAGGATGGTGGGATGTTAGATTTAATCTTTCTCATATCCTCAAAACTCGGGTTTGAATCTCCGAAACCCCTGTTTCTCATGACGTACATGAGAAACGTCTCTTATTACAGCATCCAACTGCATCGAATATACTTCCCTCAACACCCAACCTCTAGCGAGACTACTTCAGGAGTTTAATACACAGACTATGAACCAAACATTCCTGATTGTATAGTTTGGGTTCTCTCTACGCAACCAAATTAACGATCAGAAGTGAATCAAGATCTCTACCCATTAGGAAAGTGGGTTACCTATCCCACATTTCCATCCCGATCACATCCCTTAGATGGACCCATTATGACAGATCCAACGATATTCGAGGTAAGAAATTGATGGCCTAGATCAAATCAACACCTCAAATTACACAACAATGAACACCTCTTCCATAACCCCTTCATCACATGAACATGTGGGGTCCTTCACAAATCTATGGCTGAGTTTATATCAGAATACATCTCTCGTAGATAGATGGCTCATATCCACTCAGGTTCCTATAACCACACGACAATTAGTCGACATCCAAGTCTTCCTCCTCGGAATGGATCATCCTAGATCCAATCGTTGTGAACCCATCGACATCCTCACCAATATATCCATGATCCTCTCATTGTCAGTCTCTTGCATTGGGTTCCTCCATAGGAACCCTCTCCTAGACCCCCTTCTAGAACTTCCTGATCCCTTATCCCCAATAGAATTATTTCCTTGATTCCTTCGAGAATCAACAGTCTATATCCCATCGGCTTGACTTGTGATATATCAATGACTCACAACTACTCAGGATATTCCCATCGATATTCCATTATGACTTTGCACCTTGGATTTTCTGATGACATTTCCTTCCAATGGACTTTCTTCATGACCTATATATCTAACCAAAGGTCAAGATATTCTCCTTCTGTTGAATCAAGGACTGCCATTCTTCAGAGTTAAAGGCCCATTCCAATACTCGAACATCCTATGGTCTTTTCAAACTTAATTTACTAGGGTTCCACCTGACTCCTTCGGGTACTCAAACCATCCTACAATTGATTACTAGTACTTTACTCCAAAATCCCAAATGAATATCTTGCATCCTACAAGCTTTCCATTCAAAGGGAAACAATTTACATGAATATTGACTTGTATTGAACTTTGTCATTCATTCATGCATAGTTAGCACAATTGATAATGAAATAAGGTTCTATTTACTCAATTTTACTTAGGAATTCAACATTATTTCATTTATCCAAATCTCCAACATAAAAGAAGACAATTATCATCAACATTAAAATGAAATAGACATGGAAAACATTAACACTTATCTATTCAGTAAGGATTCTAACTAGCCAACTGACTGAGGGGAAATGCCTTTCCACCCAAGCGTAGGCTATGCTGCATTGTGTTTTTATACAACATTTCACCCTTGTGCTAGGACATGATACCACCTGGGGACTAACTCAGTTGACTACCAAATCAAGAAATGGTTCAAGAAGGTTACTCTCCTTCACTCCATTGGAAACAATAGAAGTTCCCCTCTTTCCACGTCACTGAGCTCGGGACCTCCATGAGTTTATCAGGTGCCTTCCCAAATCAATTTCCTCTACACAAGGGATCCCCTTCTTTGCTACATAGTCCCTCCATAACCTCTCCTTACTAGTGCCAGTTTCTTTCCAGTAAGAACCAAATCGCGGTCCTATTTTTCTCCAATCTAGATATGGATCTTCTCTGCTCCAGGGTGACCATTAAACTCTTGGAAAAGATTCATATTTTCTTCATAACAACTTCCCAACTCTTCTCTCTTGTTCAGAGTTGTGTGTGAGATATCCTCTACTAATTGCACCATTTGTTTGTGAGTATGCAACTCACACTCTTCACAATAATCCTTTGTGTGAGTCCAGTCTCTATGCATCTATGTTTTGACTCTCTCTTATTTCAAAAAACATTGATGTCCTCTCTCTCTCTCTCGCGTGTCCTCCTAATTTTCCACGTTCTTTGTATGCTCATCCCTCTATCTTGTTTTCAACCTTTTCCCTCTTCTTACTCTTTGTCCTCGTGATCCTTGATGACTTCTGTCAGAAGCGACCGACTGTGTTAGTTTCTCAAATCTAAGGGGAAAATCTAGTGTGTTCTTCTGGCTGAGATCTTAGTTGACCTTTCACTCGCCCAAGTACCAAATCAATCAAGAATTATAATTACTCAACCACCCAATCTTGATCACCATAAAAAATCTCCACAGTGCCATGCAGTCCAAGTACATTGGGTATGTAGTGTATTCAATTTGTGTATGTGTAGGTTGTATTCTTGAGCAAGCTTCCTATTTTACTCATTGAAACTTTCTATTTCTACCTCACTAGTCCCAGACGTGGTACCATGAATTCATTTCCAATCAGTTGTATGGTGTTTTCATTAACCATGAACATAATTACATGCTTGATAAATCACAATACATGAAGTCTTATCATAATTAAAACCATGAGGGGAAATAGGGTGCTGCAATTGCTAAAATAAGAACTAGTTTGCATGAGCTACATAGTGAGACTAGGCATTAAGAAATACCCAAAACACCATGGCAAGAAAAAATCTATCACTTTTGTTACACTAATGGGGTTGAATATGAAAAGCACTTTCTCCTAGAATTCCCTACATATACCCAAATAAGATCCCAATTTCCAAATATTTGTCACAATTTTGGCCTTCCTAACCTTCCAAGTCATTAGAAATCTAATGAGATTGGAATGCTTCCATTAATGCTTTAACATCAAAATAACATTTTAAAGAAATCCAAGTAATCTCTTGCTTTTCTTAAGGTCTAATAGACTAATTTTGTTCATCTGGAATTGTTATTTAATAAATCCAATTTTGTATGAAGAAAGATAAAAGACTAATTTTTATTTTTTTTAAGGAGAGAAATGTAAGAGATATAAATAAAGAATTCAGTGTTAAATAAATTAAATAATACAAAAATAAAAATAGGAGAAAGGAAAATAAGGGCAAATGGGAAAAGAAAAACCAAATTGAATGAAGGAGAAAAATACAAATATAAATAAAAACAATGAAGAAAGAGAAATGTAAAAAATGTAAATAAAGATTTAATATTAAAAAACAAAAACAATAATCGAATTAGGAGAAGAACAAAGAAGGACAAATTGGGAAAAAGAAAACCAATTTTAATGGGAAAAAAAGGAGGATGGGGATAAACATTAAAATAGACAAGAGAAAAGAGAGGAGGGAAGGAGAGAATATCAAATGAAAAATAAAAAATTAAGAACAATAATAAAAAGGAAGAAGAAAAAATAAAGAAAGATAAAGAAGGAGAAAAAATAAAATTAAAAAATATGTAAGATAAAGAAAGATAAAGAAGGAGAAAAAATAAAATTAAAAAATATGTAAGGGGAGAGATATTTGAAAGAGAAGTAACAATTTCAAGGACAAAAAGGTAGAAATCTAAAAAATATAAATAAAGAATTAAATATTAAATAAATTGAATAAATAAAAGCAATAAATTAATAAAATTAGGAGGACATGGAGGGAGAATTTGGAAAAAGGGAAACCAAATTGAGGGGGAATAAGAGATACCGATAATAAATAATAAAATGAATAAGAAAAAAGAGAAGGAAGGAAAGCATATAAAATGAAATATGAGAAGGAAGAAAAAGGAAAAAAATGGAATAAAAGGAGAAAGGAAGAATAACATGGGAAGAAGATAAAGGAGGAGAGTAAAAGAGGCTTTAGAATTAAAAAAAAAAGAGAGAAGTAACAATAAATTTAAAAATAAAAGGACAAGGCGAAGAAAAAACACTAGAAGAATCAAGGAACCATTTAAAAAAACAAATGGCATGAAAGATGAAAAATAACTAACTCTTGAAAAGATAATAGAAAAAAAAATGAAAGAGAATAAAAATATGAATAGTGAAGAAAGAAAAATTATAAAATGTTAAGGACAAAAAGATAGAAATATAAAAAATATAAGCAAGGAATTGAAAATAGAATAACCAAAAAATAAAGTAAAAGAAAATAGAATAACCAAAAAATAAAGTAGAAGAATAAAAATAATGAAATTAAAATAATGAAATACAAAGAAGGAGAAATTGGGAAAAGGAAAACCGAATTGAAAGGGGGAGAAAAAGGAGGAGGGAGATCAATAACAAAATGAATAAGAAAAAATAGAAAAAGGGCAAAAGGAGAGAGAGAATAACAAATAAAATACAAAGGGGAAGATAAAGAAAAAGTATATTCAAGGAAAAAGAAAGAAGAAAAAAAACACAAAAAGAAAGATACATCACGAGAAAAGAAAATTCAAAGGAAGCAAAAGGCTAAGGGGAAAGTTGAGGGAAAAGAATAAACAATATAAGCAAGGCTTAAAGGTTGGGAGGTAGTCCATAATTGGATTCAAAGAAACTTATTTTGTAACCATCTTCATAGTTAATATTGTCTAGGTTCCTTTTGATCTTGATAATCTCTTTTATTAATAGAGTAGGATAATGTTAATCTTTAGAAAGATACAAGTTTAGTCAAAGCATGTGTGATGTTTGGTGAAGTTCCAATACTCTGAAAAACCAGAAATCATAAACATTAATAACATTATATCCAAGTCTACTTAGATGGGGTGATTCGTGAGGGGCACAAAAACAAAGGTTTGGTCCACCACCTTGCCATGTCAAGAGACCGCATGGAGCCTAGAATGCATGAAGGTATCGAAAATTGGAAAACAACAAAGGATAGGTTGTGGAGGATGAAAACATCCTTCACCCACTTTTAACAATCATGTTGATCACACACAGGAGGAAGGACGATGGGTACAATGAGTAGATGGTAGTAGGTGACTAAAAAAAACAAAGTGTAAACATTTGGGATGTTG
>JASDQU010014007.1:64510-77374 GCA_032191745.1 Picea mariana | reverse complement strand
ACATTGAGTCAGTTTCTGGTAGAACCCAGACATGTTCACCTAGTTCCTGCAAAACATGTGATGAGGTACCTTAAGGGTACATTAGATTATGGTCTCAGTTATGATGGAGATCATAATTTCACACTAAGTGGGTACACTGATTCAGATTGGGCTGGAAGTGTCTCTGACAGGAAGAGCACTTTAGGACGCTATTTCATTTTGGGATCAGCCATGATCTCATGGCAGAGTAAGAAGCAATCAAGCATTGCTCTCAATACAACGGAAGCATAATACATTGTTGTGTGTTCTACAAGTTGTGAAGCCATATGGCTTCGTAAGTTGTTGACTGGTCTAGTCGATCTAGAGATGGAAGCAACCATGATCCTATGTGATAAAAAAAGATGCATAAAGATGACAGAGTATCATGTATTTCATGACAAGTCGAAACACATAGAGATCTGATACCATTACATCCCTGACATGGTGCAGGGAGGAGCCATAAAGCTCCAATATGTTAGCACATATGAACATGTTTTCGATGTGTTGACCAAGCCTCTATCTCGTGTAAAGTTTGATCACTTTCAAGATAAGCTCGATATAGTCTGAAAGGACCTCCCTCGATAGGGGGAGTAGTGTTGTGTTGAGATTCCAGCCTAGTGTTGTGCTTCTAGCTTGATTGTTGTGTTGAGATTCCAGCTTAATTGTTGATGCCAACTTAATTGTTGTGTTGAGATTCCAGCTTAATTGTTTATGTCAGCTTAATTGTTGTGTTGAGATTCCAGCTCAATTTTTGATACCAGCTTAATTCTTGTGTTGAGATTCTAGCTTAATTGTTGATGCCAGATTAATTGTTGTGTTGAGATTCTAGCTTAATTGTTGATTCCAACTTAATTGTTGTGTTGTGATTCCATCTTAATTGCTGTGATGATGTGCCAGCTTAAGTGTTGTGATGCCATCCTCATGCTGATGACATGCCAACCTTGTGTTGTGATGATGTGCCAACCTCGTGCTGTAATGATGTGTTTCCAACTTCGTGCCGTGATTCCAGCCTCGTGCTGAAGACTCTCAGCCCAGTGTTGATGTTGATGATGCTCTAGCCTTCATGTTGTGATGTTGTTGCTGTTGATGATTCTCCAGCCTTTTTGCTATGATACTGCTTCTTCTAATGTTGTATCAGCCTTGTGTTGTTATTGATGATGATGATGTATTAATGTTATACTAATCCATGTTGATGCAGTTGATGATGATGATGCCACTTTAGCTTCTTTCTGAAGTTGTTGATGATGATGCCACTTCATATTCTTGCTGAAGATGATGATGATGATGCCACTTCATCTTCTTGATGAAGATGATGATGCCACTTCAGCTCCTTGCTGAAGATGATTATTATGATGATGATGTCATTTCATCTTTCATGTCAAAGATGATAATGTTACTTTAGCCTCACGCTGAAGATGATGATGATGTTACCTTAGCCTCATGCTAATGAGAATGATGATGCCATTGAAGCTCCCTATTGTGAATGATGATGTTGATGATGAGAAAAACTTCTGATAATTTATAGATATGACAGTCAGTGTTCCAAGTTGATGTTGATGATGTTTCCCTCTCTCTTTCCTAATGTTATTGTAGAATAATCTTCTTGTTAAGGGGGAGTGTTGAAATAATGTAACTGCAAAGAGTATTCTAATTATTATTGATGTATTATTCATTATATCAATCCCCTTTTCTGGATTAATCATGTCGGGTATTGTAATTGACCAAATCCCCTTTTGCGGATTGGTCAAACCCTAATTGTAATGGGCTAAATGAAAATTCAGCCACATAATATATTAAAGTGGTTATAACCACCCAGATTGAGAAGTTGGCCCTGCCAGTGAAAAGACACCTCACTCCAGTGCCTGCTAGATTGTATAAATAAGAGAGGCTAGCGCCTCATTTGGACACACTCACTTGATGATCAGAGCACAAGTCTGGAGCTGCAGATGGAGAAGAAGAGAGAGAGAGAGAGGCACATTCTTGGGAGAGTATGTTCTGTATTTGTTTGATTTATCTCTTGACATTGTATTGGCTATCTATATTAAGGAAGTTTTTGCTGGGTTTTCTCCCCCATGAGGGTTTCCCGAGATAAATGACGTATCTCTTGTGATTGTGTATTTCTCAATGATCCTATCTATGCTATTGTTATCTAATGAAATGAAATGAAACTCAATAATAGCTTAAACCTTATCAAATCCTCGGTCGACCACTTCCAAGGAAATCATTAGTGAGTAAAAGGAATGTTGCACAATTGTACAATCGATGATATGAAACTATAGGAATTCCTCAAACATGTGTTCAAATTATTCAATGACCATCCATAAATCCAACCACAATCTATCCTGGTAGTCAACACTGGTCCACAATTATGTCTTTCACGCCTCTTCTGCAAAGATCTGAAAGCATGATTTCCATTCTTTCAATGTTTATGGTGAGGATGATGATAGGGAACATATTTTTGTGTTGGATGATGAGAGGAAGTATGATCAAGTTCAGGTTCACTTACAAGGGTATAAAAACCTGACATATTAACAACATTGTCATTTGTAACAACATGCTCAAATTCATGCATGTGAGGAACATGAAAATCATCAATCTATTAAACACAATCAACAATAGGTTTCTCTTTTGGAAAACTAGTCTAAAATCTACCTACAAAAAATAAAACTTTACTGGTTGTAGCAAGGCCAAGTGTAGGTAGGGAGGAAACAAAAACATGATATCCAAGAATTTTTCTTGGTGACTTCATCTCAGGGGAAATATGAACAACAATACCCTTCCCATTCTTTCCAAGTCCTCCTCCTATATAGTCCATCTTTCTCACCAGTCTAGACCCAATACCTGTAGTGTGTTTTTCAAAGCGATTTATACGAGGCCACTTTGGTGGAAAATATATTTTGAATATGTCTTTTTTTGTCTTTGGAAGGAATTTCAGTTTTCTATGGAACACCATTTTATTTCTTCCTGTTGTCTTCATCATTGATGGAGATTTTGAGTACATCAACATAGCTTTTATATTTTCCTTCATTTACTTTCTTTGGTTGTCATCTGACTCTTATCATACCCAAGACCAGTCTTAATGAATGGAGACCTTTAAAAATTTATGATATCATCTAAGGTTTCAATACTCTTTTAAAACTTCAACCTTCTATTCAACTTAATAGTTGTTTTTTCCAATTTCTTTCTTAAGGAAACCATTTCATATTTTAGCTTTTCACAATTTTCTTTCTTTTCCTTCAATTGGATTCTCACCATTTCTTCTATCCTTATTTCCATTGAACCTCTAGGTTCATGATAGTCTTTTATATTTCTTCAAGGCTTTGTGACATTTTGAATTTTGAACCATGATCCTCTTTTTCATATTTCTGCAGTTCCTCCTTTTGTTTTGAAATTCTTTTTTGTAAGCTTCTTTATTTCACTTAAGGAACACATGAATTATTCTTGAAGATCCACTTCCCCATATATTTTGGAGTTTTCCTCTTCTTCTGGTTCCATCGTTTCTATCCCTTTGTATTCATCAATCTTTGTTTTGATTTCCATAAAGAGAGTTTCTTCTTTGTCACTATCAAAACTACTTTCACTACTTTCTTCAGATGAGTCACTAACCCCTTTTGAGTATAGATTCTTCTTTTACTTATAAGAGTTCCTGTTTTCATGCTTGTCATGTTTTTGCTTCTTTTTTTGTTGATGATGTTTGATCCCTTTATTTACATTATGGCATTCTTCATCATCACTACTTTCATCATTTGCATAAGGACACTTAGCAAAAAAATTTCCTACCATTCCACAATTAAGGCATTTAAAGGGTAGCTTACCTTTGTATTTTCCATATCCTTTTTTTATTTTTCTCACAAAATGTGATTCCTCTACATCTGATTCACAGTTGGAACAATCTCTTGATTTATGTTTTTAATTCTTCATCTTCTTTGAGGATTTGAAAGATGATTCTTTCTTTGATGACTTTTCTTTTTTAGTCCTCATTTCATATGAAGTGAGAATCCCATGCAATTCATCCATTGTCAATTTATCAAGAGCCTTCATTTCTTCAATAGCAAAAACTTTGACATAAAATATTAAGGGGAGATACCTTAACACCTTTTGTACAATCATTGGTTCTTCAACCATTTCACCAAGTCCTATGATGGTGTTGTCAATTTCATCCACTTGGAAGAGATATGCTGCAACATTTTCTTCATCTTTCATTTTCAGACTCTCGAAATGTCTTCTATGAGTTTGGATATTTTCCTTCTTAACCTTGTCATCACCTTCATATATATTTTGAAGGTTGTCCCAAATTTCTTTTGTCGATTTACAATGCATCACCTTGAAAAAATCAGATTCTACTAGACCACATAAGATGGTATTCATGACTTTTTCATTATTTTCAATAGGATTCTTCCTAGACACAATTATTGGTGGAATTGTTGGGGCTATATAACGATTCACAAATTATTTCCAAATATAAAAACCAAGAGCCATTAAATAGGTTCGCATCCTTATGCTCCAAAAGGAATAGTTTGTTACATCAAACAATGGAGCCTTACTTGTGGAGAAACCTTCTTGGCTAGCCATGTGTGCTCCTGAGATCTACCTTCCAACAATTAGACTATTTCCATAGGAACCCACTCTAATTCCAATTGTTGCACACACATGTATACTAAGAGGGGGGTTGAATCAGTATAAGCCTTTTTTTTAACTTTTTCAAACATTCATCAAGTATAGGAAAAAAATCACATATGAGATCTATTAACTGTAGAACATGGAACACAAGACTTACGTGGAAACCCTTTTAGGAGAACACCAAAGAAATTCTCTTTATAATTATTTGTGGGAACCAACCTATTGTTACAAATATTGGTAGGAACCAATCTACTAGAGATACCAATCCCCACTGATACAAACCCTAGTAGGCACCAACCTACTCTTATAAATATTTGTAGACACCAATCTACTGGAGACACCGATCCCCACTACTAAGCACCAACTTAGTAAGAGATACCAATCTAATAGTTTGAGTGGCACCAACCTTAAAGTTATAATTTATTGTTTAGTACATATAAATTCATCAAAATATGATGAAATTCACATTAACTTCACTGAGTCTTCTTATTGTAACTTCTACCTTCACCAAGTCTAACCAAAATTTGAATTTTCAAATGAAATTTATGATAACTTTATAAAAGTTTTTGTTTTTTGCATCTTCCCAAGAACAAACTTGTACAACTTTCCATGTATCCAATTTTTCAATTCAGTGTGTATCCTCAGGTCCCTGAAAATTTCACAGTCTCAAAATTGCCATAAATAAAGTTATAGAGAAAATGCCAAGCTAACCTGTTTGAAACTAATTTCAGGACCATTTAGAAACCATAAATTCCACAGAGTATATCTCAAATGTTATAGCAAATAAAAGTATAAATTTAATACCTAAGGTACTTCTGTATGTCTACTCAGATCCCTAAAAATTTAATAGTCTAAAAACTCCCAAAAAAGACGTTATAGCAAATATTCCAAACTAACCTATTTAAACTGATTTAAGGACTATTAAAAAACCCTAACTTCCACAAGTCATTTCTCAAATAGTATAGACAACCAACATATGAAATTTTAACCACATATACCTAGTGATCTCACCTTTGTCTCCTCAAAATTTTATGGTCTGAAATGTCCCAGAAAATTCCAAACTAACCTTTTTGAAAATGATTTCAGGACTATTTAGGAACCCTAAATGCCACAAGACATATCTCATAAATTATAGTGAATCAATGTTTGAAATTTTGTCCCATTGTACGCATATATGACGCCTTGATATCCTCAAATTTTTATGGTCTGAAACATCCCATAATATAAGTTATAGCGAAAATTCCAAACTGAGTTGTTTGAAATTGATTTTAGAACTATTCATAAACCCTAACTTATATAGGGCGTATCTCAAAAATCACAGTGAAAAAAAATACAAAATTTTAACCACATGTACCTAGAGATATCTCCTCTGTCTCCTCAAAATTTCTGGGTTTGAAACATCCCTGAAAATAAGTTATAAAGAAACTTCCAAATTGACCTGTTTGAAAATGATTTTAGGAGAATTCAAGAACCCTAACTTCCATTGGGCATATCTTAGAAAGTATAGCGAACCAATGTATGAAATTTTGACCACATGTATCCAAATATCTCTCCTCCATGTACTCAAAATTCCACAATTTGAAACATTCCATAAAATAGGTTATAGCGAAAATGTCAATCTAACCTGAAACTGATTGGACAACTCTCCCCTTTTGGATTGATATTCAATGTTCTACTTCTTCAAATGTGATTAAATTTTCCACCCATGCATTTTTTCTCAATACTTTATTCTTTTATACTTTATCATAACCCTTCATGAAGGGAAATGTTATTTTAAAAAGACATGACACTCATTAATTAAATAATTAATTCCTTTTTTTATTTCACTTTTCTAGATACCATGGGAAATTACCATGGGTTTCCAAACCAATGGGTTTGAAACCATCATTTCAATTTTCACTTTTTCACATGCGCCCCTTTTTTTTAATATACTTGTAAACTTGTATATAAATCAATCTTGGAAATTTTGTAAATTTGTAATATGACAATAATGATAACATTAATCCTTTGGCATCAATGACAATAATTCCAATAGAGTCAGGCCAGATGAGGAAACTCGTTGGCGCTTGGTTGGACCTCATTAATAGGTATTTATCTTGGTATATATCCCTCATTCTTAGATTCTGTGTATCAATTTTTTCTTTTGGTGAGGGGGAACGACCCTTATGGATTTGTCACTCTGGTTTCTGGTTTGATGGCCTTGTTATTCTTTTGGTGGGTTCCTTGTCTCTTGGGGAAGCTTTGGTTGGTCTCTGTGGGGAGTTTGAAAGAAATTCCAATTTGGTATTTCAATGTTGGGTGTTCTTATGATTGTGTGATCCCCTATTCTAGATGGGTTCTGTCATCTCTCTAGGTGCCCTTGGGTCTACTGTCGTCCCTCCCAAAATTCACACATATGCTGGTAGGGTGGTCTTGGTTACTTGAAGGGGATTTTTCTCTAGCTAGTATGGCATAGGGGGGAACTAGTAAGGCAAGCTCTAGGAAAAGTAAGGTGGAATATTTGGAGGATATAGCATCCTCATCTACAGACCCTTTTGTTTCGATCCAGGTTCTAGAGGAAGATTGGGAGCATGAGAAACTATATAAATCCAAAGTTCCATAATAGGCTAGGGAAGAGGTAAAGGAACTTGAGAAGGAGGTGTGGTAATTGTAGCAAAACTTGTCCAAAGACCAAATTATAAATGAGGTTGAACATTGGGTGAAAGACCCAATCTACACCAGATGAAGGAGAACAAAATTTTCAAGTTAGCATAAACATATTGGTTGATAAAAATATTGGTTTCCCAATCCTTAGGAAATCCAAGGCATGACCTCCAAGATGTTCTTCATACCATTTGAATATTTGAAGGAAAATTCAAGGAAATGTGTCAGGTAGTCTTTGGAACAAGAATTATAGTCTCTCAAGCTAGGGAGGAGGAAGGCACTACTGAACAACACCAAATTCCATCAGGTTCGAAGGGAACTTGGGGAAACCCAATTGTGCCACTAGTGGAACCTCACAATTATGACAAGACTCAAGCACAAGATATTTAAACTGAACTGATAATTGCATATGCCAAGAAGTGAGGCCCTCCTAGTCCTTAGGCATGCCTTTCAGATTTGTTTGATTGGTTTTAGGCATGTCTTTTATTACATGCGATATATTTATTTCAATTCATCTTTTCTCAATTGTTTTGGTTAAATATGGATAAATTTAGATAGTTCATAATCTCTATTGGTTGAAACCTCCATGATAAATGTTAGACAATGGATAATCCTTATTTTTAAAAATTTTCATCTAAGAGGAGATTTGGTTTCCCATGTGATAGACCCCTATCAATGTTGGATGTATTTTTTTTTATGTTTATATAATAGAAAGCTATAGTAACTATTGTAATTAAAAATAAAAATAAAAAACAAACATTCCCATGTGATAGACCCCTATCAATGTTGGATGTATTTTTTTTATGTTTATATAATATATAATAGAAAGCTATAGTAACTATTGTAATTAAAAATAAAAATAAAAAACAAACATTATATCCAAGTCATTATGAACCTTGACCAAAAAATTCTAATTAATGGAAATTTTGAAAATCATTTAAAAATAAATAAAAACCAATTTCTAGTTTAATATTTGCATTTAGATTTTAAATAAAATACTTTAAATAACACTTCTATCGTCTTTTAAAAATTATAAAAGAATTCCAAAGAATCTTAATGCAGAGAAACATTAAGTCATTTTAAAGCCCAAAACATAATGAACATGACTATCATTATAACCTAATAATCTTCTTACAAAATATTTTATTAATTCAAAGAATAAGTAATTTATAACAGGCAATTTGAAACCTGTGAAAATTAATGTTAATAAAACTATTTTACCTCATCTTTATTATAATTCTTAATTCATAAGTCAAAGTACTTAAATTTCTAAAAATACTTGGACTAGTTGTAATATACTTTCGACAATATATATATACCTTCATATACAACCTTACGAAACAAGAATGAGATTTAAATGTATATGCTTCCCCACCCTATTCAAAGAACAATATAGGTGCTTGTTATATTGCTTGAACAACATTAGCGAAAGAGTACACAAGTATATCATAGAACACATTATGTTAAGTAGTTCACTAGAATGACTTCTAATATTTCTTAGATTTTTATGATCCTTCCTCAAAATCCTCAACCAATTTTACCTTCTTACAACATTAGTGGAGTTAGAATTAAGTTCATAATACTTGGATCTTAGGCATTTATATGTAGTGATAATGTGCAATGCTCTTTTAACATAATGTATAACTCCATAAAGATATACCTTGGTGTATCTTATCCTTGAACAAATAGCTTGTTAGTCTACTACCTCATTCAATTTGTTGGGATAAAACATTTAAGAGGTCCTTTCATTATGAATTAAGGGAGGGATAATGGATTTACTATATTCCAATTTGTTGGGATAAGACATTTAAGAGGTCCTTTGATTATGAATTAAGGGAGTGAGAATGGATTTACTATAGATAAATACATTTAAGAGGTCCTTTCATTATGAATTAAGGGAGGGATAATGGATTTACTATATTCCAATTTGTTGGGATAAGACATTTAAGAGGTCCTTTGATTATGAATTAAGGGAGGGAGAATGGATTTACTATAGAATTTATCTATGATTAGGAATTTTCCATAGATGTCATGGTTTTGGATGCCTTTGTACTCCCCCTTTTCATCTTACTAAATTTGGATGTGCTTTAGATATGCTCTTTCCCTTTTTTGGGACCTCTCTTCCACATGAACATAGTAGTTATGAGAATCCATACCCTTAAATTATTCCATGATTGGTTTTATCATTATTCCATGATTGGTTTCATCCATATCTAGTAAAACATAACTTGGTGGCCACTCTCTTTAAAATGGGATGTTTCCTGCTCTTTTAATGGTTTTGTGGATGGAACTTGTGAACTCTAGTAATGTTTGACTCAAATACTACAAACATTGAAGGTTCATTTAATGGTGGATGAAACTTTTGAACTTTAATAATATTTGACATTTAATGATGGATGGAATTTTTGAACTCTAGTAATATTTGAATCAAATCCTACAAACATTGAAGATTCATTGCTTTAAAGGTATAGACCAATGGAGGACGTATACTTTAAACATACACTCTTAAGATTCATTGCTTTAAAGGTATAGACCAATGGAGGACGTATACTTTAAACATACACTCTTGCATTCATGGAATCCCTCTACCCCATATTTATGCATTAATAAAGTTGTTTTTTTCCAATATCTCTAAATATTGGACCCTCCTAGATTAAGGAGGAAAATTATCACTGTTGGGAGCATTGGATGGTTTGCATATTTAATAGAATATAGACAAATTTGAAATATCTACGATCTTGGATATTTGATTGGATTTTTTTTCAAGGATGTGGTGGTGATCCACCCTTGTGTTAAGAGTTTCTTTATCTTCCTATATTTTGTTTGTGTGATTCATAGAGTGATAGCCATTAGAAAAGTGATTTTTTATATGTGAAAAGTTTCCCTCTTTATGAGGAGGTGGAAGCAAAGTTTTAGTTTGTAAACAAAAATGCTATCGTTGGTTACTATTTAGGTAAACATTCCTAATCTTCTTCTTGAGTATTGGAATTCTAAATATCGCATACAATTAGTAGAACTATGGGTATATTTTTACCATATCCCAAGTAATGGAAACTTTGTTAGTCTCCTTTGTTTCTCAAATATTCATTTATATTGATTTAAGAAAGGATTTTGCTGAAAAAATAATGTTTTTGTGTGAACGATATAGATGGAAATAAGTTTTGAACTATGAAACATTAATTTCCATTATAGAACTGCTTCAAGCATAAACACTTGGTTGCTTATTTGCTGAAGGAAAATGCTTCTCAAGAAAAAAAAAATGTGAAGGAATTTTAAGCCGAACTAGTGGAATTAATAATCATTGATCAAGATGATTTCAAGACAAGTGTCACTGCATAAGACTTGACTCTACTTCTAGATGTATTGGTGATATTATTGACTCAATAAAAGATATTTTTGCAAAGGTTTCTCTCCTTCCAGAGTGAGTCTCCTTTCCTATAATCCTTTATTAGGAAAGGGAATAAAAAAGAGATGACGATGGATATTTTATAAAAGAAGATGGAACTAGTCCGTTTAGAAAATATCCATGAGAGAGCATCAAACAACAATTCTAAAAGACTGTTGAGCATGGTATGACTGTGAAGTTTCTCTTCCATGTCCCAGTGTAAATCAAAGATGAGAGCCAAGTGATCCAGTGTGAGGCGGTAGGAAGAACTAGAACCCTGGTCTGGAGGGAAGCCTTCAAGAGGGAGAATCCCTACATGACACACCTCTAGTGGGACTTCTTCTTCAATTACGCATGTATCCCAATCCGAAGCAGGGAGAGTGCCAAGGGTGGACCGATCAGGAGGTGAAGGTGAGACTTGGGGGTTATGAACCATGTATAGGAGAGAAGCCGGTGGAATTTGAATCGGGACAAGAGGAATTTCTTCCTCAACAATATCCATGGGAAGTTCTTCCAACACTCTATTTTGGGCCAAGGAGGGGGCAATGTGATAGAAGAATTATTTAGATGAACTAGAGAAGTCGACTGTGAAGAGCAGAAGAGGGGAAGCCTTTGCTCCCTGAAAAACAAATTGTAGTAGGAAATCCCTCTCTTCAGATTGCCTCATTCCTAGGGCATGATTGGGCGAGTGAGTAGGAATTCTAACATGAGAAAATATTGCGAATGGGGGAGGAAGAAAACTGGACAAGCATATGACAATAACTGTTCTAAAAAAAAAGACGAGAACCAATGCATACCCGTTGTAAATGGTGAGGCACCAGAGAAGTTGAAAGTACTAGACTTGTGTGCCCCATACCCATCCCGACCTTCCTTCACTCTTGTTCAGAGGAAGCCATTAAACCAAATCCTATGCATTGTCGCACTAGTGCGTATGAGCAGTGAATGTCACTCATCCTACAATGTAGTGAGGAGAGAGTGGCAATATGTACATTTAAATCCTTATTGTGCATGTTGTCCACCTATCACCCCATCCGAAGTATAATAATTTAATTATTAATAATTAATAAATAATTATTTTTTTATTGTTAATTATTATTATTATAAATATTAATACTTATTATCATGAATACTAACTATTTCTTTATAAAAGATTGAATATTTATGAAATTCATTATTAGCATATGTTTAATTTACACATTAACATTGAATCAATTTCATATTATGAAAGAAAAACCATATATACATAAACACAATCATGAAATTTCAAATTAAATAAGAAAATAATCTATTTAGTTATTTGTTTTACTTTTATTTTTATTTATTTAATTAACTTTTTACTTTAATTAATTAATTAATTAATTTTTATTTATTTATTTTCTACCTATAATAAGTGGTAGACTATTATCTTGGGAAATGTCAATTTTATATCCAACTTTGTAAGAAAAATATTTACATATATAACAAAGTGAAATTGATATCAGAATTTGATTGGATTATTGTCAATCTCGTCCTCATCTTTCAAGCCCTCCTTATCCTTATTCTTAATAATGTAATAAAAAAACTGAGTCCAATAAAATAAACAATTATACCATTTATAGAAGAAATAAGGTTTGTATAGGTTAAATAACTACCAATCAATACCCTCTAATTCTTCCAAACTGTGTTTGTCTCCATTAGTGTAGAAGAGCACAATAAGAATTCAATTAATTAAATAATAATTCCATATATATATATATATATATATATATATAGTTATAACCCAAGTGGGGAATATATATGGGCCTAAATGTACATGTAATGTGTAAATACATATGTAATAGGGGAAACCCCTCCAAATAACCAATTACCTTTCATACTTCCACCTAATAATGAATACATGATCTCTTATATATATGTAACACACCCATGGTGAGGCGTCAAAATTTCATTCTTCTTAAGAAAATCAAAACCCCCATTCGGGGGTCTCTATTCCATTCTTCTCTTCCATAGATTTTCAACCACAGTATCCATGCTCCAAACCGAGCTCAGAGCTAGCGGAGATCCTCTCCCAAGTTCTTCGGGTTCTTCCATCTAGCTATACTCGCATATGACTGCGGGCTATGATTAGACTCTGAGACAACGGACGCTAAGACAACCACCACGCGAATCCTCCGGAGTGGCAAATCTATGAAGTTCACAATTCGACGTCATGTGTCCTC
>JASDQU010014007.1:10536-22286 GCA_032191745.1 Picea mariana | reverse complement strand
TGGGGAAACTGTTGTTGAACTTAACACTTGGTGAGCCACTCTCCTTGATGTAGTAGTTGCCTCAATTTGACAACCTAATAGAGTTGGATATTCTACTGGAGGGTTCCCTTAAACTGTGTGTCCATGATCTGATCAATGGTTTCATGTTCCATGATGTCAAGATTGAGCTCTGTAGGTTTTATTTTCTCTTCCACTTCTGATGTGTCTAGTAGTGGTGGAAAATATGGTTGAAAGTGGTCCACATTGAATACTGGGTGTAATCCAAGGAAGGGGGGAATACTTAACTAAAAATCATTGTCACCCATATCCTTGGTGATGGTGTAAGGGCCATAGCAAAATCTCCACAACTTCTACTTAGCATTGGATTTCTGCAAAATATTATGGACCTGTTGGTAGATATGTTGGATCCATTTAATGATGTTTGTGGCTTGGTTGGCCTCAGATTAAGCATGGGGAGATTCTTCTAGTGTGGACACAAGGGGTAGTTCTAAATCAATGGGGCCCAATGGTTCAAATACCAAGCCCACCTAAAAAGGGTTTTGTATGATCAAGATATGGAGGGATTTGTTGTAGCTATGTTTAACATAAGGAAGGATCTCATCCCATGTGTGTGGATTCTTGGAGTTTTACATAATCAAGATATGCATGATCATCCTATTGACAACCTTTTCTATCCATTAATTTGGGGGTGGAAGGCAGTGGATTTAGTGAGTTTGGTGTCTAGAAGTGACTAGAGGATTGATTAGAATCTACTAAATAACCTATTGTATTGATTTGATATGATGTCTTATGGTAGTCAAAAGTGTACCCACACTCGCTCGAATAAGAGCCTGGTAATGGTCTAGGTTGTGATACTTTTCTTGCAAGTTGTCAGAATGGTAATCTTAGAGAATAGATCAACAACCACAAATGCACAGTCATTTCCATGCTTGGTTGAGGAGAGACTTGACATGTAGTCCATCAATATGGATTCCCAAGGCTTGTTGGGATTAGGAACAAGGGTGTCATTATTATGTTCCATTAGAGATTTATGAGAAGTTAATTGACCTGAAGCAATCAACTTTTCTTGCTCATTTATCAACCCTTTACAAAATTTATCAAAAGTAGGTTGTGTGGTACCATTAGACATTTCAATAGCTATATTCCTAGTTTGGATGAACATGTCAAAACAATATGTAAATTTATGTTCTACAAGAATGATTAATTCAAGATCATTATCCTTATAATCTTTACCACAATTGTTTAATTTTTCATTTAAGGTATTCATTTCAACAATATAGATTTCTATCCTATCAAAATCATTAGGATCTAGTTCATGGATTTTGTTTTCTAGGTAATAAGAAGATACATCATTAGATTTATCTAATATACAAGAATGAATTTTCCATACCTAAATCAGGTTGTCTTCTTCCTCAATACTTACTTGAAGACTATATGATACTGTTTGTCCAATGAGCCCTCTTGCTTGATCATGTATTTCTTCCCAAATAGAAAGATCTTTAACATCAATGGGCTTCTTGTGTTCACCATTAACCAACCTCCAAAGATTCTTTCTCTTGAGAACATTAATCATTTTTCTCTTCCATGCAAGATAGTTAGAACCAACAAGTTTAGGAACAAAAACTACTTATGAAGTCATTATGATGAAAAATTTAACAAGAGACAAACCCTAATGCAAATAATAGACAAGCTAGGAAACAAATTGAGTAAAATGAAAAGATCTTACAAAAAAAAATAGTGTTTAAAGTAGATCAAGGGTTTTGAGATGAAAATTTGAAATGATCATAATGCGATCAATATGACTTAGAATTTCTATTATAGCCCGTTTCTGGAAATGGAACGGTCATTTTGCATCCATTTGAGTGTTCTGAATAGAAATATGAATATTCTGTCAAAAGATATCAGCTCTGTAATATTTCCATCTGTACAAAAATTTTCTTAAAAATATATGATTTTGAATCAACGATATCTCCTCTTTCAGGACACGAAATTAGATGATTGTTTTTCAAAACGTGTATTTTTTCATGAGGAACTCAGATATGTAACTTGTTTCTTCATATTCTACACCAAAATTTTCAGAACTGGATCTGAAAGTTGCGACCTCAATTTCTCCTGCCAAAAAATAAACTAGATCTAAAAAAAAAAAGATCTGAATAACTGGGAGATAGATCTCCTTGAGGAGAATCAATTTTTTATATAGATCTACAGAAAAACAATCAAGAAACTTGCAAAAAATATACAAAATAGGGGTCAGAGTTTTTTAAAAGACTCAAACATATAGAATCATGCCCAGATTTGAAGAGAAGCCTAATGGCTACTAGCTTTGATGGAAAATCTACAAAAAATAGCAGTGCCCAAAATAAAATATAAAGATAATTGTGTTAGATAAAACTATAGAAGGTGGTATATCAGGCACCAATATTTGATATCATGTGAGAAATCATAGGTATAGAAAGATAACTAAACTAACCTCCTATCTATGAATCCAACAACATATCAAATGTAATAAAAATAGAAAGAGAAAAGAAAAGGCAAAACACCAAATATACGTGGTTCACCCAATTGGGCTATGTCCACATGAAGGATGTCTTCTATTATCTTCATAAATCTCCTTCAATCTTATAAGATATCAACTCCACAACTACCCCATACAAATATAGAAGAATGCTTGAGAGCACAAGATTATGATCACATGTTATGCCTTAATAGGAACTCATGGCATTATTATAGACCAAGAGATATGGAGGAATTACTCTCACATATAGATGTGGGATAATATAATTCTCCTTTTTTTCACCTCTTTATAATATTCCTACCAAGATTAAACTATTCCATAATAAATATGGGATATTTTTCTTATACTCTTTTACATAAGATTGTGTAAAACTTTCGACATAATACAACGACATTGTAACCTTCCAAGGAATATAATATATTCCAACATGTCTAGTCCTTGTTTTTTATTGGCTGGCTTGGAAATGGAGGAGGTAAAACATTATCTGATATAATTACTGACATCCTGTTGAAGCTTTGGCCAATAGAAATAATTTTGTAGCACTGCCACTATCTTCTCCACACCAAAGTGTCTTTCCACCCAACTATACTGGGATTCCCAAATAATCTTTGCATGCTTTCGTGAAGGAACATAGAGATGACCCGGAGGGAATAACATTCCATCCTGAAGATGAAATTTGGTAACACCTATGCATATTCCCAACATCTGGTAGGTCGTAGCGAAGTCAAGATTGTTGTCATAGAGTTAGGGCCACCTATAGGTCTCATGTCTACAAGAGTCAAGCACCATGGTTAGTGATGCAAGTGGATATTAACTGACATAGTCAATGATGGGATTGGTGCTCCCTTTATTGTATTTAATGTGTAGGTGAAATTGTTGAAAGTATGTGGACCAATTTCGATGACGTTCATTCTGTAATTTTCCTTGTGTCTGCATGAACTACATAGGATTTCAATCCATATGGATTAATGTCTCCTTCTCTAGAATGTAATTCTTCCATTGGTGGTAGACTTGTATGATGGAATACATCTCTTTTTCATAGGTGGGGTACTTATTAATGACATATGAGAGTGTATCACTATGATAGGAAACTAAATGACTATTTTGAGTGATAATGCAACCAACATCATAGTCTAAAGCATCTATCTCAATCTCAAAAGTTTGTTGCAGATCGAGTAAGGTGAGCACTAGGTTTGAGCATAGATGATGTTTCAAATCGTCAAATGCTTTCTCTTGTGAACTAAAAAAAACAAAAATGGGATTTGCAACCACCCTTGGTCACCTGGATGAGGGGCCATGCAATATGAGAGAACCCCAACAAAAATATGCAATAGAAGTTGGCAAGTCCCAAGAATCTCTGAAGCTCAATTAGTGTTTTCAGGGATGGCTAGTCACAAATGACTTGGATCTTGGTTGGATATACATGCACACCATGTTCATCTACAATGTATCTGAGGTATTGGACCATATTCATGTCGAAGGATAATTTCTCTAAGTTAACATATATCTTGTGTTTCCAAAAGGTGTGTAGGACCTATTGAATGTGTTGCAAGTGCTCTTCCCAACTCTTGTTGAAGATGAGGATGTCATCTAGATATTCAGCCACAAAGGAATTGGTGAACAACCGAAATATTTCATCCATCAACCTCATGAAAGTTGTTGGGGAATTCTTCAAGCCAAAGGGAATGACCAACCACTTGAAAAGACTTTCTTTATACTTTAAAACAATATTTCATATTGTTGGTCCTCAATTCTGCACCTGACTGCTAAAGGGAAGAGCTAGGCCACCTCAATTTTTGAATGGTTGGTTTTTTTATTTTGTTGGTCAGTTAGAGGGTTGGTTTTACCAAGACAAGAGCATGGTGGGTTGTAAAAATGATATAGATGAGGGTTCTCCTTGGCTGGTGGCACACAAATGACAAACAAGTGAAATAATAGAGGTAAAAACAAAGGGAAACAACAAACCACTCAATGAATAATCTGTTGCAATAAGTTTAATATTTAAAATACCATTTCAAGACATTAAACATGTATCAAAAACACAATTAACCCCATAGGTTACAATAGAAACAAATCTTCACCAAAGAATTAGTTGTTTTACAGGTTGCATATTAGGAAAGATAAGTTATAAAATAGTTGAAGGAAATGAAATGTACTTTGAATAGATAAAAAAATGCATTCAAGATAAGATAAAAAAAAACACATGAAGATTTTCACGAAACAATGTCATCAAGATTATATTCACCAGGTAGAGATATTTAATCAATGCATAGAACAGGTTGAACCAGCTGATGTATTGATCCTCTTTTCCCCAAAAAACTGAACCCTCAAAACATACAAAAAAATTCATATTTATCAGAGTTGCAGATGCTCTCGTCCATCTAGGAATGAGACTTAACTCTACACTACCAGTTGTAAAACAACTTATTAAATTAAATAGAAGTTGTTGGAGTATAGTAAGGTATACGTCCAACTTGACTTAATAAAAAAGAGTGGTTCTTATCACACATAAAAGACCACTTATTATGCCTTAAACTAAAAGAGTCTTGAACTAAACAATTAAAAACTATTACTAGCAATGAAACTGGATTGATGCATGCACTGGAATGAACTGAGATTTGACAGAAAATGACTAGGAGTGACAGAACTGAGTTCTACATTAATAAATGGCATGCATGCGCACTGTTTGAGGCCACTGGAGATAACTGAATATGTTGACAGTGTTTTTCCCCTACTTATCTCATGGAGGAAAGAAGCAAGTCATATGGAATTTTTTCGGAGTTGTTGATATGCTCTCTGCAGTCTGGATGTGTAGTTTATCAATTCCTGGTTTTCACCCCTTTTTAAACATTTTAAAATGTTCAATAAATGTGGGTGAGCCAATTCAAAAATCCATCATTCGAGGGCTTCAGAGTGCAGAGTATACATATCCTTCGGAGGACATAAATCTCAGAGTCATTAACCAACACTAATCACTTATTAACCTGATATTACCTTTAACCTTCATCATTTTGGGACTTCGAGACTCCATCTCTTCAGGGTTCGAGAGTTCTTGAATGTTCTTCTTGGAAATCCCTCAGAGGATGATCTCTCGAATATGACGTGGTGAACTGATGTCCTATTGCTGATATGTCATGGAAATAAGGGTGACATGTGTCACTCAAAATAGTACAAATGACAGATTGAAATGTTCTTGAAATGAGCGTCACATGTCATGATAGGAGAGTGACACGCATCATGATAGAAGAGTGCCACATGTCTCAATGGATGGATGCCACGCATCTTTGACTCTTCGAGGTTCAAGAGTTCTTTAATGAAAATTATGGATACCTCTTGGAGGGTCGAACTCGTGAAGTGATTAGCTAGTGCTTATCACTAATTAACATGAGATTAACCCTTGTTTAACATTTAAATATTTTGGGACTTTGAGGGCTTCGGTGCTTCGGGACTTTGGAGGTCTGCGTTTTTTGTGAATTGAAATCCCCCAGAATGATAATGTCCCAGAGCTGACATGTCAGTCTTTTGACGCTTTGATGTTTGGGGACTCTAGTACTTTGACATTCTGGCAGGTTGGGGCTCTAGAGAATTGAGTTTGATCTGATCTGAAATCTCTCAGAGTGGTGATCTCCCATATTTGATGTGTCCACATGACATCACGGTGATGATGTGTCATGAAAAGAGAGTGACACATGTCACTTGAACATGAGCAGATGACGTAACCCAAATGACCTAAAATGAGTGCCACATGTCATCGACAGATGAATGCCACATGTCTTCGACGATCTGTGCTTGTATTGAAGTAAAACCTCTCGGATGGCTAATCCTATGAATCTGACGTGGTAGTCCAGGGATTTGGTACTTCGGGATCTGACACTTTGGGGGTTCGCGCTTGTTTTTAAACCCCACGTGATTTTGAGACTCTGAATAAACGAGAGTCGTTGATCAAAAATAACTTTTGGATATCCACCATCGAACTTTAGCCTGTCTGTTTTCTCATAATCTAAGCTTGAAATCCACTGCTTTGAACCCACCATTTTTCTTTTGGATATTTCCTGTGAAAACAAAGGAATTGGTCCTCCTGCTACACGCTTAATCAATGGAAAACATGTTGAAAAGTATTTCGAACTCAATCCACAACATGCAATTATCCTTCAAGAAAAAATAAATAATTGGTACAAAGAATCAATCAAGAAAGATAATGATAAAAAATAAGTCATTTAGTAATGGGAAACCAACTCAACGAACCAGAAGAGGGATGATTTTGATGAAGGAATAAGGAAATGAGAGAGGAGGGGTAGGGATGAAGACTTAGGTGTCAACATTGGCTCCAACTAGGGACAACACCCCCCTATGGGGTACTGAGAACAACAGATCAATTCCTTGGAATTAAATAACTTTCTCCCACCTTCATTCTCTTACCTTCGTTCCTGTCTTCCAACCATGTATATCTGCTACCGTCTCTCAACCATGCATCTTATTGAACTTAAGACTGCAACTACACCCTAATTCTTTTGTTAGGCTATGGAGTCTTTATTCACAAGCAAACTAACTAATCAAAAGCTACACCCCAGTGCCTTTGTTGGGATATGGAGTCTTATGTTGATCAACTATATCAACAACCTGAAAAAGAAATGATTGAATGATGAGATTATTCTCCTACTACCTACTCTATTCAACTGAAAACCAACTCAATCATGTGTAATTCCATTTCCAATGAAACCAAGAAACCATTTGACTAAGAACCTGAACTCTGTGCATGTCACTTTTTAAAACAATCCAAAAAGGATATAACAAATGAGAAAAAACGTTAGCAGGAATATTGTACTTACGACTGCAAATGATGATCATGCTAAAACTTAAAACCATTGGGATCTTGGAAAAATAAGAATCCATCCAACTTGCTATTGAATCTTGAAACTCGTGAAAAGCCTCCAACTGGTTGAAAAGACAAGGTTGTTGTTGTATGAGATATGCATTATTGATAAGATTATACTCCTCATGTTCTCCTTGAAACAACTCATTAAGATCATATGCTTCATAATAAGCAGGAGCAAGTAAATCCCCTTGAAACTGTTGATCATTTTCTTGGACAAAAAACTCTATGAAAAAATTAAAAACAACAAGATGATCATAGAAATATGATGTCTGTAAATTTCTTTCTATGACTTCAAAAGAAAAAGAAACATGCTCAAGAAAATATTCATTATCTTAACTATCTCTTCAAAACTAACATCCCTGTATTTATTTCTGTGAAAAGAATATATTTGTTCAAATTCCTCACAACATTCATCATTTTTAGTTTTAAAAGAATGATGAAAGTCATCCTTCTATATAACAGGGTTGGAAGAAGATACAAATAACAATGAATCTTCTTCCTCTTCCTCAGCATTATAATCCCCTTCATCTATAGTTCTAGAAGAACTAATAATTGACTGTTGAATATAAGATCCAAATTCTTCACAACAGTTTTCAAAAAGTAAATCAACTGGAAAAAACATTTTACAATGATCACTAAATACTGCATGAAAATGTTTTAGGGAAGATATGCTAGTAGGAGGAAAGGATTGGTACCATTCATGAGCATATCCCTCTAATGAGTACATGAACATATTCATTATTACATCCTCATGATGTATACCCAACTGATGCATGACTTCATGAAATTCAAGCAAATGATCTGCAGGGTTATCATCTTTATTTTCTCTAAATATGGGCAAGTAATCACCCCACTCATCTATAGTAGGACTAGTATTTGGAAAACCAGAAACAATAGAGAAATTAAAAGGAGAAAACCTCTGAGCCAACATGGCTTCCATCTAAAAATATGACTTCTTAAAATTGTGGAGTCGCCACTGGATTCTTTGACCATGGATTCACCAGGTGAATGATCTATAGTCTGAATGTGTCTGGTATTTGTTCACCATCAAAGATCAGATATGATCATTGTCATTATCCCAAGGAAATATATCTAGTTACTCCATTCCCTAGAAACGGCGCCAGAAGATGTTGGTCCTAAAGTCTGCACCTCACTGCTAAAGGGCGGAGCTAGTCCACCTCAAGTTTTGAATGGTTGGTTTTTTTATTTTATTTGTCAATTAGAGGGTTGGTTTTACCAATAAAAGAGCATGGTGGGTTCGAAAAATGATATAGATGAGGGTTCTCCTTGGTTGGTGGCACACAAATGATAGACAGGTGAAATAATAGAGGTAAAAACAAAGGGAAACAACAAACCACTTAATGAATAATCTGTTGCAAGAAGTTTAATACTTAAAATATCATTTCAAGACATTAAACATGTATCAAAAACACAATTACTCCCACAAGTTGCAATAAAAAGAAATCTTCACCAAAGAATTAGTTGTTTTATAGGTTGCATATTAGGAAATATAAGTTATACAATAGCTTAAGGAAATGAAATGTACTTTGTACAGATAAAAAATTGCATTCAAGATAAGATAAAAAAACACATGAATATTTGAACAAAATAATTTCATCAAGAGTATATTCACCAAGTATAGAGATTTAATCCATGCATATAACAGGTTGAACCAAATGATGTATTGATCATATTTTCCCCCAAAAAATGAACACTCAAAACATACAAAAACTGCATATTTATCAGAGTTGCAGAGGCTCTCGTCCATCTGGGACTGAGACTTAACTCTACACTATCAGTTGTAAAACAACTTATTAACTTAACTAGAAACTACTGGAGAATAGTAATGTATACTTCACACTTGAATTAATAAAAAAGAGTGGTTCTTACCATACATAAAAGACCACTTATTATGCATTAAACTAAAAGAGTCTTGAACTAAACAATTAAAAATTGCTACTAGCAATGAAATCGAATGATGCATGCACTAGAATGAACTGAGATTTGACAAAAAATGACTAGGAGTGAAAGAACTGAGTTCTGCATTGAGAACTGGTATGCATGCACATTATTTGATGCCACTGGAGATAAATGAATATGTTGGCAATGTTTTTCCCCTACTTATCTCCTGGAGGAAAGAAGCAAGTCATTTGGCATTTTTTCAGAGTCGTTGACATTCTCTCTGCAGTCTGGATGTGTAGTTTATTCATTCTTGGTTTGGCACCCCTTTTTAAACATTTCAAAATGTGCAATAAATGTGGGTGAGCCACTTCGGAAATCCAACATTCAAGGGCTTAAGAGAGCATAGTATACATATCCTCCAGAGGATAGAACTCCCAGAGTCATTAATCAACAATAATCACTTATTAACCTGAGATTACCTTTAAACTTCATCATTTCAGGACTCTGACTCTTCGAGGTTCAGGATTTATTGAATGTTGTTTTTGGAAATCCCTTGGAAGACGATCTCTCGAATCTGACGTGGTGGCCTGATGTCATTGCACTGGAATTTCATGGAAATAAGGGTGACATGTGTCACTTGAAATAGTACAAATCACAGACCCAAATGTGCTTGAAATGAGTGCCACATGTCATGATAGGAGAGTTCCATGCATCATGATAGAAGAGTACCATGCATTGCAACTGATGGATAACATAGGTCTTCGACTCTTTGAGGTTTGGGATTTATTGAATGCAAAGTATGGATACCTCTCGGAGGTCCAAACTCACAAAGTGATTAGCCAGTGTTTATCACTAAATAACCCAGGATTAAGCCATGCTTAACATTTAAATATTTCATGACTTTGAGGGCTCCGATACTTTGGATCTTAGGAGGTTTGCGTTTGCTATGAATTGAAATCCCTCAGAATGATAATGTCCTAGAGATGATGTGTCAACCTTTCAGCGCTTTGATGTTCAGGGACTTCGGTACTTCGACATTCTGACAATTCAGGGCTCCAAAGAACTATGTTTGATATGATATGAAATCTCTTGGAGTGGTGATCTCCAGGATCTGATGTGTCCACATGACATCACTGTGCTGACATGTCATGAAAAGAGATTGACACGTGTCACCTGAACATGAGTGGATGACATAACCCAAATTACCTTAAATGAGTGCCACGTGTCATCGACAGATGAATGTCACTTGTCTTCGACTCTTCGGTGATATACAATTTTCTTGAAGTAAAACCTCCCGGATGGCTGATCCTCCGGATCTGACGTGGCAGTTTGGGGATCCGACACTTTTGGGGTTCACGCTTGTTGTTAAACCCCATGTGATTTTGAGACTTTGAATGCACGAGATTCATTGATTGGAACTGACTATTGGATCTCCACTGTCAAACTTTAAACTGTCTATTTTCTCATAATCTAAGCCTGCAATCCATTGCTCTGAATTGTTGCATTTTTCTTTTGGATATTTCCTGTGAAAACAAAGGAATTGGTTGACCTTTTGCATGCTCAATCAATGGAAAACATGATGACAAGTATTTATAACTCAAACCACAACATGAAATCATCCTTCAAGAAAACTTAAATAATTGGTGCAAAGAGTCAATCAAGAAAGATAATGATAAAAAAAAAGTCATTTAGTAATGGGAAACCAACTCAACCAACTATAAGAGGAATGATTTTGATGAAGGAATAGGGAAATAAGAGAGGAAGGGAAGGGGTGCAAACTTAGGTCTCAACACATACATCATTCGATTCTATTGGGACCTAGTGGTAGTCCAACTTCAGATCGATCTTAGTGAAGTACTTTGCTCCCTTGAGTTGGTCGAGAAAGTTGTCAATTCGAGGATTTGGGTAGTGGTTTTCTATTGTGATTTTTTTTAGAGATTTGAAATCAATACAGAGTCGCTAGGTCATGTATTTCTTCTGCATGAACATGATTGGGTTTATGCAGGATGAAGATCTTGGTCGAATGTTCCTGTTTGGAGAATTTCTTGAATCTAGCACTTTATTTCCTCATTTTCTTGGAGATAGAATCTATATATCATCCCATTAGGTACATGCACTCTAGGTGTTAGATAAATTGAATGCTTGACTTGATAGTGTAGAGAAACCCCAATAGGTAAGGTGAAGATGTCTCGGTATTATTCTATGACTTTTTCCACTTGCTTTTGCTGCATACATAATCCCTATGTGGAGGCCATGGGTGTGGCCATGACCTTCCATCTTGAGAGAGAATCATGAAGAGGACAAATTTCCTAGTCTTTGATATGAACTTCATAGATTTCTTAGCTAAGACCAAAGAAATTGCGGTAGGTGGACCTACCTCTAATATCTTGTATAGTTGTCTTCCCAAAGTAACAAGGACACTACGAGGTCTAGATTCATATACAACATGACATTTCC
>JASDQU010014006.1:135961-149634 GCA_032191745.1 Picea mariana | reverse complement strand
TGGAAGGTTATTTCTCTGTTCACAATTTTTTTGACAAAGAAAAGATCACCTTTGCACTCCTTAAAGCTCTCCCTCATGTCAAACATTGGTGGGAAACTTACTGGGAGCAAAGTTCCATAGAGGAGTCTGGAATATATGGGGCGGATCCCACTTGGGATTTTTTTGTGGATGCGGTAAAAGAACAGTATTACCCCGTTGGCAACTATGAGGACCAGTACATGAGATGGACCACATTGCGGCAAGAGAGGGGCCAAGCAGTTTCAGAGTTCACCAATACCTTCCATACCTTGCGCACCAAGCTGGGTATCAAAGACTTCGAGCGACATTTGGTTCTGAAATACCGTGGGGCTCTACACAGATACATCCAAACTGAAATGGATTTTCTGGACATCTCATCACTCGGTGCTGCTTATCTATATGCTGTTAAAATTGAGAAGAAATTTAAGCACCAGAACAAANCTCCCGAAAACCAGTCCAAGACACAGGAAAAGAAGGGTCACGGGAAGACAAAGAAGGACACCGGAAAATGGTGCGATTTCCACAAAATCCCTTGGCACAACACCAATGAATGTCGCTCAAAACAATCATTGGTGGCTGAGATCAAATACAAGGAGCCAAACCTTGATTTAGAATCTGATTCTTAAAATAATGGTAAAAGACAGATCATCGACGCAGACCCCACTGCTATTGTCGCGACCGCAACAATTCAACCAGAAGACCCAACAGATACTGAAGAAGGGGAGCGCCTTTTTCATTCACAGATGTGGGTGAAGGGGACCCCACTGCATTTTGTTGTTGATAGCGGAAACCAGAAGAACCTTATCTCATCAGAGGTCGTCAAACAGTTGGGATTGTCGACAACACCACACGCAACCATACAACATCGGGTGGCTTCGCCAAGGACGAGATCTTCGTGTCAGCCAATAGTGTCGATTGTCATACGACATCCAACCCTTGAAGGATGAGGTATTATGTGATGTTTCCCCACTGGATGTTTGTGATGTTCTCTTGGGCCAACCATATATGTGGAAACGCCATGCTATCTATGAGTCTCGACCCCGTAGTGTCATTATTACTCTTGGGGGTCATCTCTATAGGATACCAGAGGTAGTTCCAACTACTGCCCCACATAAACAGTGCTGCAAGGTAGTATCTCATACTACAAAATTCATCTTCTCCACAATCTATTCAAAGGGTCAACAGAAGGATACTGCACCCACCACAACTTCGGCCCAAGCACCTTCTATCCAACAGAAGCAGGTCGACAATGTTGCAACAAAGCACAAAAATTCCTTCTGCACACCTTCCTCTCATGTAGCTCCACTTTTTGAACAACCTCAACCTCAACAGGTTCATGACAGACTTCCACAAACCAAGCAGCGTGATGTCTCCAGCAATACAAGCAGCTCACCCAGATGCAGATCCAGCAAACGCTTTGCCCTCTCCCCCAGGAACTCAATGCAATGGAGACCATTGCTTCCTAAGGAGGGAGGATTGATTCAGGTGAATATCGGTGGCCACCCACCTTTTCTGACTGGCTCAAAACTGTTTTCTGGCAATTTTGGCAATTTACTATTTTTAGCAGGTTTTAACTTTCGGGGCCATTTTGAGGGCCTAAATGAAGGTTTTTCGAGATCGAGGTTCTAAATGAAAGAGAAAGGCATAATTGAACCCCCAAAATGAATCTCCTCAATCATACCTTTCCAACAAGCTATCACACGCCTAAAACGAAGATCGTATGCAAAAGTTACGACCCTGGGAAGTTGATGTACTCACTTACCCAAACGGGGCCCACATGACTTTTGGTGCTTCATCTCCTAGGGTTAGTTTTTTGGATGTCTAGGACTTTTGGCATTCCCATTTATTGTAAAAGGGCCTTCAGAGCCTCATTGTAATCATCTTCTTGCGAATGTGAGTAGCCGTCACATCTCTTCTCAGAGATAAGCTACCACCATTCTAGCGAGTCTTTCACTCTGTATTTTTACAGTCTCTGTACATTTCTATGATTAATAGAAATTGTGTATTACTGTATATCTGTGTTTATGGTTGCATCTCTGATACATTTATGTTATATTATTGAATATCTGCAATATCTCTGTGCATTTCTTTATTATATCTTCGATCTCATTTCGTGCCGAAAATAATCCGGATCACTGGAGCCCAATTGGTTCTTAAAAATCAACTGTAGGTGGGCATGGATTCAAGTGGAGGTCAATACAAGCGAGGGTTTAGTCGGTAATGTTGATTTAGTTATGGGATTTATAACCTAGCATCAAAAGGTTGATTGCTGGAAAATATCCTTTCGATGTTATGGATGCCATGCGATTGGTCATTGAAAGAACAATGCAACATAATATCTCCTCTTTGCTAAGCCCCCTCCAAGGTGTGGAGAAGGAATTTAACTATAAACAAAAAGGAGAACTTGGTCTCCATGTCGGTAGAAAATGGAGTAAGTGCTGAGGTGGTACACCAAGTAGAAGGAGCTAGGGATTCTCCAATGAAGTCCACTTTCAACAGAAAGGAGAACGTGGTCTCCTTGTCGATAGAAAATGGAGTAAGTGCAGAGGTGGTACTCCAAGCAGAAGTATCTATGGAATCTTCCAAGATGACCACTTTCGAATCAGAGAAGCCAATATCATGTAATTCTATTGAATCTCCCCGTTTAACATATTTTTTCTTTGATTTTGAGGTCATAGAAAAAGTTTGCAACATATGTGATGAGATTTATGGGCTTCCCTGCTCCTCCAAGACTCCCTTGAATTAGACTCCATTATAAACAATTCTCCTTGGATGGTCCCCTATGGGCTCCCCTAGAATTTCTCCTTGAGCCCTTCCCCCTTAGCCTCATAAGAGAAAAATATTGAGGGCCCTTCCCCTTTTCCTAACACCCTTTCTCCCCCTTATTCCAGGATTGAATATCTTCATGTTGCCCCTCCTTCTGCCCCCCCATCCCTTCGTCCTTCCCCCTCTGCTCTTTCCCCTCCCCCCCCTCATTTGTCTCCTCCCAAAACCATAGCCTCGTCCAATATTGAAAGGAAGAGGTATGAAATTCATTCAAAATCCATGCTCAAGTCCTCAACCCCCTCTAATGGGGGTCTCGCCGTGGATCCTCCCCAATCTAATTCTGTAAAAGCTCAAACAAAATCCATGGTGGAAATAAAAAAAGGAAGACAAATCTCAATCACTGGGGCCCTTATAGCAAGGAAATCCCTCATCTCCCCTTCATAATGAGAATCCTCTCCTTCAATGCAAGAGGGGTGCCCCCCCGAAAAAATTATCTCTTAAGTGGTTGCTAGTAAACCTTAAAACTAACGTCACAATGATATAAGAGACTATATGTAGTGGAGAAAAATATAGAGATTCCCTAGGGTCATGGTTGAAGAATTGGTATTTTAGTTCCATAGATGCAGAAGGCTTGTCTCGGGGGCTAATCACAGGTTGGAGCCTTGATTTTATGGCTATAAATTATTCTATGTATGGGTTGGCTATTGCAGTCTGTTAGAAACTTAAAAATATGGACGAATATTTTGAATTTTATAAATATTTATGGGCCATACACTAATCGAATTTCATTCTAAGAAGATATTATACATGCAAGAGTCCTAAGGAATCTCTAGTCCATCATAGAAGGGGACTTCAACTTCACGGTGTCTTTCAGAGAGGTTTGGGGTTCGAATCCCAGACTGGATGGACAATGAGATTTTTTCATCTCTCTCATGGAAGATCTAAAATTTGTTGACATCAAACCTATCAAAGTAATTCCAACATGGAGTAATGGAAGGTCTGGTCAGGAGGAAATAACCAAACTTTTAGACTGAGTGTTAATATCGTAAGACCTTTTGGAATCTAGAGTTTGAGTCAAGACATCAGTGGAAGTGGGGGGATTATTCGATCAACACCCAATCTCCTTATAAATAGTATTCGATGCAATATCCCTAAAGCCCCCCTTGAAAAGAAAAAAACATTGGCTCGACGAAGAAGATTTCAAGAATTTGCTATGCTCAAAATGGAGAAGTCTGAAGTCCTCCATCACCGACTTAATGAAGACACAATTTTCCAACAATCTAACAAGAGTCAAATGGGCCATTAAAAAATGGATCCCTATATACAAATCTAGAAACCAGAGAGACATTTAGGATATATAGGAGAAAATTTCTTCTATAGTATCAGATCTTTACTATGGCTCCCCTCCACATCAGCCATAGAAGAACTTAATTCCTTGGAAGCTCGGAAAATTGCATAGCTGGAAAAGGAAGAGGTGGAATGGAGGCAGAGAAGCAGAGCAATATAGCTATAGGCTGGAGATGACAATACTAAATTCTTTCATCAATATGTTGATTATAGAAAATGTATCAACAAGATCCAGGAGATTAAAAATGATGAAGGGATCACAGTAATCTCTTTTCAAGAGAAATCAGAGGCAGGGGCATTTTTTTTGAAGCATAATTTAAGGAATTGTAAGACCGTCCTATCCAAGAAATCCTTACAGTTGTATCAAAATTTCCCGTGGTTTTTACAGAGGAAATGAATAATTTGATGGAAGAAGAGGTTTCAGACGCCGAAGTTCATGTGACTTTAAATTCAATGCAAATGGTAAAAGCTCAATGCATGACAACTTCACAGTGGAATTCTTTAAGTATTTCTATGATCTATTCAAGGAGTAAATTTTAAAGGTTGTCAGATAATCCAAAAGGAATGGGCGAATTATTAACTCATTCAACAAAACGTTCCTCTGCCTTATCCCTAAGAAGCAAAATTGAGACTCTTTCGGGGACTTTAGACCTATTTCATGTTGTAATGTAATCTATAAATTGATTTCGAAGGTGATTTTACGACGTCTAAATCCCTTGATGAGTAAGTTCATTGGAGAAGAGAAATTCATGTTTCTCCATAATAGGCAGATTCATGACGTCGTTGCGGTGGCTCAAGAAAAATTTCACTCTGTTAAAAAGAAAAATATTTAAGTGACCCTCCTTAAATTGGTTCTATCTAAAGCGTATGATGAGGTCAATTAGACCTTCCTTCGACTTTCTCTAATCCAACTTGGATTAAATCTTAACTCGATTAATTGGATTATGGGTTGTTTTTGGTTCGCTCGAATATGATTTAGTTGTTGAGATTGATATCCAGGCACATGGTTCGAGGATCTTTTATTAAGTAGTTTTATTAGTTTAGCTAAATAGAGGAGCAATTTCATGTATTTTAGTTTTCCTTTTAAGCAAATTACACCTTTGAAAATGAAGTATTTTAAACATCAGGTTAAAGTTGATTTTTAGATTCTCACAAACATTAAGTAATCAACCTCAGTTGACCCTTTTCATAAATCGTATATTTTTAAATCTCATTATAAAATAATGATAATAATTGAGTATTTTAACATTTCCATTAGATTAATATATTTAAATCAAATTAAAACTAATTTTATATTTCACAAACATTAAGCAATCACCAAGTGTTCACCTATTGCATAAATCACATTTAAAAAAACTTATTAAAAAAATCTCAATCTTTTCAAATTCCATTAAAATGAATATCATTAATAACTTAAAAGAAAACTCAAAATTAATAAAAACAATCTCGAGTAAACTAAGTTTGCTAAGTCTTACATTGTATATCCATCTTTCTATATTAACCTTTTAAAAGTGAAATGACAATAAAAGTATAATAATTACAACAATCTGTTCATTATGAGTTGAATTTGTAACATACAACCACTGGATCTAGGTAGAGAGGAAAACCATCATTCCTCACAACCACCTCATTTAAATCCAATCGACAAATTTCAAAAAAATTATCACCAAATTTGTGTATGAGACTCCSTCTGCCCAATGATTTGACTGGTAAAGTCTACGAAGGTATACATACCCTACCCCTCTCTGGATTTGAACTTATGACCTCTTAGGAGGAAACACATGTTCTTAACCATTGGGCCCACAAATAAATATTGCAAATAAAAAAATCAAAAATTTAATTCAATTTTTTATAAAACAAAACATAAATAATAAAAACAAGATATTAATAGCAAGTAGATTATTATATTTTTATATATGCTTATTTTGAAGGGATAGATTTTACAGTTCAAGATCATATGCTATCAATGTCCTTAGAACAAGTATGATTCTAGGTTTCCTTCTACGTAACATATCTCCTCAATTCAAAGTTCCTATCTTTTTCACAAAGGAAACAATTAGTTAGATTTTTTTTTAAACTTCGTCAAAACTTCCTTTTTGTAATGTGTCGAATGCAAACCAACCTTGTCATGCGACGAACATGTCTCTACATTGTAATTTGATGAACAAAATTGGATGTTACAACGCGATGAACATAGTAATGTTGCAATGTGTCAAACATAGTAATGCCGCATAGTGATGAACATAGTAACGTTGCAATTTGACGAACATAGTAACATTGCAATCTGCTTAACATAGTTATGTCACTATCTGATGAACATAAGTTGACATTGCAATGTGAAAAACATAGGCATGCTATCCCAATGTGGATAGTTACGTCATAATGTGACGAACACAAACACAGGTTGCAATGTGTCGCACATCAACTTCTCATTGCAATGTGACGAACGTTTCCTTGCGTTTCTATGAGACACACATATCTTGATGTCGCAACGTGACAAACATTTCTAAACGTCACAATGTATCGAACATAGAAACATTGCAATTTACCAAACATAGTAATGTCACAATGTAACGAACATATATATACGTCGCAATGTGACGAACATATATGTCGATCACAATGTGACAAACATAGCCCTATCGTGGCAATCTGATGAACATAGCCTTGTGGTCGCAATGTGACAAACATAAACGGATGCCGTAATGTCACAAAAAATTCCCTGTGGTCGGAATATATCGAACATATACATTGATCAAAATGTGACAAACATATCCTTGTCATATCAATATGATGAACATAAACCTATCGTCGCAAGTGAGGAACCTAAATGAACATCACAATGTGACGAACATTGCCTCGTCGTCGCAATGTGACAAACATATCCTCACGTTGCAATGTGAGACACATATCCTGTTAAAAACCAAATATCAAAATAGCATAAAAAACCTCAAAATAAGTACTCCACGCCTTGACAAAGAGAGAAATTCAGATAATAAGATTCTTTGAGGGGGAAAATACCAAATGATCCTAAATGAAAAGGTCTCCTTGGTATATATAGGAGACTCAGAGGTACAATAAAAACTGATGGACCTAAGCCAACATAAATAAAATAACAATACTAATGTAATATGCCCCTATTAAGAAGTAATGTGCCACAATTTAGGGCTTAACATGCCTGTCCCCTTTAGACAAGTGTTTTCCTCAACGCTTGAGTAGTTCTGGATGCTTATGTATAAAAGTCTCATCTTCCCAGATGAATGAAATTATGAGTACTACCAGAATCAATTAGCACTATTACATTTTTCTTTTTGATATATCCTTTGATCTTTAAGGTTTGAGGAGTGCTAATTACAACCAATGCATGACATAATATGGTGGGAGTCATCTCTTCAAAAGAAATCTCTTCTACATATTCATCTTGAGATGGTTCTTGTTCTTGTTCTTGTTCTTGTTCTTCTTCCTCTTCACAATATATGTAGAATAATTTCTTCTCACCACACTTATGTCCCTTAGTGTACTTGTTGTCACAATTAAAACATAAACCTTTTGATTTTCTTTCCTCCAATTGTTGAGCTGTCAACCTTGTACATTGAGGTGGTTTATAAGAAAGAACATTATTCTCTTGAGAGATGTTAGGGGTGGTCCTTCTAGTAGCCATGGCTGGATTTTTACTTTCAACATTTCTCGCCACCCTGAACGTAGTCTCCAATGATTTGGGTTCCCAAAGGCGAACCTCGTGATGAATGTTATCCTTTAAAGTTTCTATGAAGACATCAATCATGTCCTCATCTGAAATATCCGTTACCTCTATATTCAATCTTTGGAACTTCTCAATGTGCTCCGCAACTAAACCATTTTTCTTGAGATTTATTAATTGGTTGAACAAGGTGTGCTCCTTGTATCCTCATAGTGTGCTATCATTTGTTTTGTGAAAATTTTCCAAGTGACAAGTGATTTGCAAGAATAAAGCCATTGATACCACACAAACTGATTAGGTTCTAAATATAAGGACACAATTCGTACCTTTTGTGTGTGTGGCACATCATGTAGATCAAAGAATTGTTCCCTCTGGAGTATCCATGTGATTGGATCCTTGGCACAAAACTTTCTCATATTGATATTAGGAAAGTGGTTGGTCTTCAACCCAAAGCTAGAGTTTCTCTAGTCTTGATTCATCTTCCTTGTGTCCTCATCATGAATTTCATGGGATACATTGTCACTTTCAGCTGGTTTCTCTATTAGAAACTTTTTCAACCCTTCCATGATCTCCCCTTTTAATCCAACCATCTTAGTATCCATCATTGCTTCTGGCTTAGCTTCATTTAAATCCATCATCTTTTGTAGTTCATATTTTGTTACTATCTTATTTTGTAAATCCTTTATGTCCATGCACAATTATTCACCTTCATCAAGAGTCCAAGTTGGATTGTCCAAGGACTTATTTGGTGTAGAAGTTCCCTTTTTTGGTGGCACGTTGTCCAAGTATCACTGCAAGGTAGGAAATCCTAATTGGCTTAGGCAGAGCTGCTCACAGATAAGTGAATGTCAAGTGTTATAACTCTCTGATATTCGTGCGGGGTCCAACAATAATACTTGGCCCAATATATCAGGGAACTAACTAAGGATTCTTGACCATGCCCTTAGCCGTACTATCCGACTACCCAGGTACTAGAGAGTGATCTCCCCGAGTGTTGTTCTCGGTGTACTATAGAAACAAGACGACCAAAGAGTTTTATCGGTTGGTATCGGGATTCTAGGGGGTATCTCAATATACGCCAGGTATGTGGGAGCTCAAATTCGTAGTAGAGTTTTCTAATGCATAACCATTTGAAAGGGGCCTTCCAATATACTCTAGGTACGTGGAAGAACCAATGTCTCTGGGTTGTATCTCTAAGAAGTAATGACAAATCCTACGTTTAGAGACGTCATAATACGTTTGTACCTAAAAATCCCTAAGATTCTCCTAAATTTATGTGATACTCCTTTTATCCCACGTTATTACACTTTTTGAATCACCCCAATTGGATCTTCTAGTCAAAGATATGCAAATTTCCAAAAACAAAAGAAAAACACACCTTTTAAAACCCTGATTTGGAGACTATTATGCTAGCTGACATTTCTTCTAATGTAGCTCTGCAATTTAGACCTTAATGAGTCTAAAATTTAGGTATGAGTTAGCCTAACATGTCTTCTTTCCAACCCCACAGGTTATACCAATATTGGATTCTCCAAGAGAATTTTATGATAACTTTCCCAAGATGTGCTTATTTTTTCCCTTTCAGGAGAGCGAACTTGTATGGCCTGCCGCGTGTCATTGTATTCACTTCTAAGTTATTCTTCAGGGGGATGTTAATTATGTGTGCTTTCTCATGTGATTATCTAGTGTTTAGTTATTTGACAATCACCATTTTTTATTTTATATACGTGATATGAATGCGTTTAGGTTCTTGGGATTAATGACACTTGATCCTTGTCTTTTCACCAAATTATTTCATGATATCTATTTAAATATCATGGAGGGTCACTTCTACAACATGATAAAGAATATAGTTTTCTATTGGATGCAGACTTTATTTATTGATTGGTAATACATGTTTTCTATTGCTCCATGGAAATTTCCCTTTTTGAGGGTTTTACCATGTAACCCTTGTTGTCTCTATCTTTGATTTTTGGAAGTCATTTCTCTATGGTTTTCCTTCTCGTGGTTCCACACCTCTGATTTCCCAATAGCTAGTCGGTGCTTTCCTGTCTTGCAAAAATTGTGCAATTTCTTCCAGGTCTTGGATCTTTTCATATTTCTGTGCTTGATAGGTGGTTTGGACCAACATTTTATTTTATTGATTTAACAATGAGCTCAAACACAAACTCCTAGAACAACCAAAACCATCGATGAATTCAACCCTTATGAATAACTTATTCACTATATTTTGGAGTGCTTGATGATAAATGCAAAACACAATTGGATTAGCAAGAAAATGGTGTCTAAATTTATGGAGAGAAAACATAATAAGAAGCCTTTCTCTTTCACTCATGGAATGATTTATTTTAGCTTTGTACAATTTCCTACTTGTGTAGATAATCACATGATCTATGTTTGTACAATTTCCTAGCCCACTCTAAATGTGTGTTTTTGCAAAATGGATGAAGTTAATTTATTAATAAATTATTGAATTCAAAAAAATGTAAGTGAGAAGTAGAAGGATACACCTTCCTATTTGTTTATGATTTTCCAAGATTGCATAAAACAAAAGGTGAATACAAAAATAAAGAATATGTGCCTATTCCTTTGTGACAACCAAATCTGGCTCACCAATTAAAATATTTGGAATACATTGTAGAAATCCATGTGGATAACAATATATATAATAAATGTATGACTAATTATATGAATAGATAGTATGATTACAATGAGAATGAGGGTCATATATATACCCACCCAAGGGTGCCCTTTCCTAAGAGATGTGACCTTTCATCAAGAAGGTGTCTTCATTACATATTCGTTATTTGATTATTAATTATTGTTAATAGTTATTTATATTTGTATATTATATATATTTTGTTTATTACAACCTCCAAACCAAAAGACAAGAACAAATCAAATTACTTACTATTGTCACTCATTAACAATGATATCAAATAAGTGAATGAATTTAAATCTAACCTAACAAATTCAATTAAAGTGGTTAGTTAAACTTTAAAAATTAAATTTACAATGCTAAAAACTTGATAGAAGTGAAACTCATATTTGAACTAGAAAATAAAATTCAAAAGGAAAGTTAGTGAGAAAATTTGATTGAAGGAGAAGCTAACCAAAAGTCTTCTTTCAGTTCGATAGCAGGTTTTCCTCTCATGACCATGAGTTTCTCATGAGAAATATACTAAATTCCACAATCATGTATAAAACTCTAAAAGAAATTAACACACGACTTTGAAAAAAATTAATAGAAGACACTGCCATGCATCGAGGATCCAAATTGTTGGAACCCAAGGTTCTATTGTAAACTCAACTTGTCTGACATGTATAATCTACCAAGAGAGGGAGTCGACTATTGAGGGATTTGACTGACCAAATGACTGGGTGCTTGGGACTTGGTGTAGTCCGCTTTGATTACTCAAATCCTTATCAAGTGGACACTTTAAGGGTGTTGTCACATACTTTGGGGGGTTCAGTTGTATACCTAAAACCTATATATAAATGATACTATGGATTGGTCTATCAACATACACAATCAATACATGGAGAGAGTGAAGTATGTTCACCATTGTTCTTAAATGATGTAATGGTCTCTTTTGACACCGCCACTCCTTGTATTCATTGCTATTATATTCTTCTATTTTCCTTATACCAACATGGTATGAAAGCTATATGGTTTTGTATTAATGGTTCATAGAAAGTGAGATGAGTTTCAAATGGAGCTAATGGTTCTAGTGAATCTATGATCCTATGTGTGATGCATTGAGTATTGTGGATATGCTTCTGGCATGATCTAGAGTGACCATGTGGTATCCTCAATTTGAAATTGTTTTGTTCATTGGTGTTATCTTTTCCTAGATGAATTTGTTAAGCCAAATATATCTTACTATGATTTGATCAGAAGAGAGGACTATGGGTGATTGCATCCCTTATCTTGAGTTCATGTGAGGATTTTGATGAACTATTGGTTAATTGATAGCTTCGAGAAGTTTCTTGCTTGCAGTGGAGAATATGTCTAGTTTTTGCAATATGTTGTTGGCATGAAAGAAGATTTTTTGGTTGTCAGAGTATGGACTACATACGAAGTAGTGCAAATCCATTTTTGATTATGGAAGGCTCTCTAGAGTATTAGATAAATATAACTACAAATGTGGATTGATTAGAGGTCAATTGAGGACTATAGAAACATGTTATGATGCCATCAATAAGGTGGTTAGACTGTGGATGAAAGATCAACAACGAAGTTGAAATTTTTGGAATATTTGCATGGGTACTAGTTGATCTACTGAACCTTGACTTTCTTACATTGTAGTATAACTTAGAATTTCGGTAGTGTCTTTTCAATGATATTGATTATGTTCGTGTGAAGGGTAGAATTTAACACTATTATTGGAAGGGACAAGCATATGCATTAGCAAGTTAATGATGAAATTAGGTCGAGTTTATTAGATCATGGTCATCAATAAAGTGTGGATCTTATGATTGAAGTTGAGGAGTGGTCAATTGAAGACTAAATTATTTTCATGTGGCAAATGTGTAGTGATATGAAGAAGTCCTTTGTCTAATAGTATGAATACTACTGAATGATGGTTGACTTAATGCACTGAGTAAGAGCATCGATTGATCCTATACATGATTGTTGGTGGTTTTTTTTGAACCGATAGATGTTTGATGCTTGGAGAAATTCTATGGAAAAGTGTGCACAACATTGAAGCGAGGATCATGTTCCTCGGTGAGTGTGCCAACCCATACTCAAACAGTCAACTAAATGCAACTTTGGTATATTTAACAATTGGGTCCACTACTATTTAGAGGTTTGAAAGTAAATGTTTTTCTTTTGATTATTTAAAATTTTATGTAGCCAAATTTGTAGTGTTTTTTTGTTGTTAATGTGAGGATAGAGGTTTAATTCCTTTGATTCCATTATTTGTTGAAAATTGAGGATATATTGTTGTTATATTTTTGAGCATTGGAGGAAGCATTTTATTGTTGTTGTTGTGTATATTGCTTGAATAGTGTATTGAAGATATAATAGTTAATCGTTTTTTTTTTTCTATTAGAGGATGAAATTTTCTTGAGCACATTGAATTTTTTGAAATATTGATGTTCTTTGAGTGCATCAATTGAAGATTATGTATCCTTTTTTGAGCTAGTTGAGAATCAACCAATAGATAAAGATAATCAACTTGTTCAAAATCGATTGAGTGTAGATTTGAGTTTTTTTGAAGTATAGGTGCCTTTGATATGGTTTTGAACAAATTGTAGGGATCTCATGATCAACATTGTGAAGAAGGTGTTTCCCTATAAACTACTATTTTTTATTTATTGATAAAAAAATGGAGATAGTAAGGAGATGATTGATGGGTTAGAGAAAACCAATACACATTTGTTGATTGAGAACACTTTCTTATATATTTATGTTGATGATCTTCATGAGGAAGCTACTCCCCTCTGAGGGAGATAATGTTCAATTGTTTGAGGAGTAACAAGATTTGAGGAAAGATTATGATTTGCTACAGCAAAATTTCTAGAAATAAAATACTTTTCATGGATTGTAGGACTGCAAATAGGGCCTTGAACTTGAAGTCAGTAAATTATAGATTATGATGAAGAACTATGATATGAATTCTATTTAAATGATTTATGGTGAGATTGAGAACCCCACTTAAACTACTTTTATTGCTAATGATGATGCATGTGATGATATTACTAGTAGCATTAATGATTGTAAAAAATATGATGTTGATGGCATGCCATCTTGTCATTCCTTGTTGGCTATTATTGTTATGATTTCACCAGAGTTTGAGAAACATACTAGAGGTATTGGGTTCTGACCATTGAGTAA
>JASDQU010014006.1:117756-128923 GCA_032191745.1 Picea mariana | reverse complement strand
AAAAAAATGGAGATAGTAAGGAGATGATTGATGGGTTAGAGAAAACCAATACACATTTGTTGATTGAGAACACTTTCTTATATATTTATGTTGATGATCTTCATGAGGAAGCTACTCCCCTCTGAGGGAGATAATGTTCAATTGTTTGAGGAGTAACAAGATTTGAGGAAAGATTATGATTTGCTACAGCAAAATTTCTAGAAATAAAATACTTTTCATGGATTGTAGGACTGCAAATAGGGCCTTGAACTTGAAGTCAGTAAATTATAGATTATGATGAAGAACTATGATATGAATTCTATTTAAATGATTTATGGTGAGATTGAGAACCCCACTTAAACTACTTTTATTGCTAATGATGATGCATGTGATGATATTACTAGTAGCATTAATGATTGTAAAAAATATGATGTTGATGGCATGCCATCTTGTCATTCCTTGTTGGCTATTATTGTTATGATTTCACCAGAGTTTGAGAAACATACTAGAGGTATTGGGTTCTGACCATTGAGTAATATGGGATATACTAGTGGAGGACTTGGTAAATGTGGATAGGATATAGTTGTTCATCTATAAATGGAGGTCATTCTACTTCGATGAAGGTTTTGATTGTTTCATGTGTAAGTCATCCAAATGATTTGTAGGAGTACAATCGAATAATGATAGTTTTTTTTGGTTGACTAATGGTTATACACCAAATATAAAGATCGTTACATCATATGATAGTGTTATTGATTTACAAGGATACCTTGCACCTTTGGTTGAGAAGGCATTTCATTTTGAACCTTCTATTCAATAGGAACAAATTTATTTGATGTGTAGACATCTTTTTTTTCACAAGAATTGGGGAATTTTATATCATTAAAATAGTGTGGTCAAGACAACCGAGATACAAAATGATAGCTTCAAAAAGTCACGGAGACCTCCATAGCTAAGAGCTTATCCAGAGTTTACAAAAATTGTGTCTGGTTCCTTAAGGACTGCCCAAAAACTTATACTGCTACTGTACTGAGAAGTATACAACCAATAGTATATACCGTTAATACAAATTGATAAACAAAACATGACTACTACAATTTTAGAGGAAATAAACTACTAGGTTCATGCTTGATTGATTGAGTTCCTTGTTGATCCCAAGCTGCTTCAACGGGCTCATTGAGGTTCCGAGCCCTACTTCTTGTCACCATTGGATGGGATATTGAAGGGGTCGTTTTATTTTTTTCTGATTACCGTCCAACCAACATTTAGAGATAAAGAGGTCGATGGAAGTCCTACCATTCCCTCATTTCCTGGATCTAGAGGGCCTGAATTCTCTGATGCCTCAACTTCATTTGCTTCATTATCCCAAATTACCAATGCATTGGAACTGAGGTGAACCTGGGAATCTTTACCCATATCTAGAGAAGCCAAATCTTCTTTTTCCTTGAGATTTCGAGGAGAAACTTCTTTCATTTTGGGTTGCGCAGTAATCTCTTTTGTGACCTTCTTGACCATTTTTTTGGATTTAGAGACTTCCAATGGAGGGTCTAGAACTGGAGAGTCCATGTTGGAAGGAAACAATGGATCTCCATTGGGCATCTCCGTGGGAGGGACCGCATCCGAAGAGTCCACTTTGGCAATAAGTTGATGATCAATGTGGGAGCCAACCCACCAAGTTGGTTTGTGTTGATTTCGATATTTCTTAGGACCTCTAAGGAAATGCGCTACCAAGTGGCCTATAACAAAACATGAACGACATTGAAAATAATTTTTTTCATAATCCATCTTTTGGGTCCACAAAGAGTTATCCCCTGTCAAGTTTATTTCTGTCGGTAACCCTTTGCTAAAATCCATTTCTATACAGATCCGAGCATAGGTACAAATGTTATAGTTTTATGATTCAAGGATTCTATAATGAAACCTTCCCAAAACATTACCGATGGCACAGAGAGAGGACAAGCCCCAAAAATGCAGGGGCATATTTGGGATCCTAACCCAAACAGGTGCCGAAGATAATGAATCCTTCGGAGGATCAAAAAAAGGAGACCATGGCTTCATGCATAATCTAGAATAACCCCAGAACTAGGGGCTCAAACCAAAGATCAAATCTTTATCTTCTTGCAGATCAAACTCAACAATGAAAAAACTTTGAGCACAAGGGTGAATGGAAACTTCACCTTTCAGAACTAACAACTAATATCTTGACATCCATTCATGAAGATTAACAAGACGAGGCCAGAGACCATTAAAATGACATATGAGCATTGTTGGGTTCACGATTTGGTTAATTTAATGATGATGATTAGATCCTTTTTGGTCAGTATTATATGTGTATTTTATTATTTTGAAGAAGTTTTGAAGGATTCTTATAGCAAACTGTCATAACTTATACCAGGTATGTATAATTGAATTTAATTCAACATGATTTAATGATTCCAAGGAGCTAATGCACGATCTGTGTGTCACAGAGCAAAATTGAATGGCGTTTTCCCATTCAACAGCTCATCCGGTACTTCATCCGGCACTATTACAGGAAGCTAACTTAAATATTAATGTGTGGGAGTATGAAGTGGAATATGAAAAATTCGGCACATGGGTTTTGTGCGTAATATTCCCAATTAGGTCCCTAGCAATCCATTTCTTGAAATTTTTAATGGATTGAGAGAAGTTCGTGGTTTTCAATTCGACATCCGGTACTCCATTCGACACTGTGTTCTGCACTCCATCCTACACTAAAACCATGGGCAAGTTGGCGGTTATCATATCGGCGACCAATGATGGGAAAATGAGAGACATCAGTTTTGCTTATGCTCGTGGCCTCCAGCTACTGAGCTGCTGACAACTTGGATTGGGTTGTTATATTGGGCATTTATTGACTCGCTTAGTTTCTAGAAGCCATCGACGGTTAAAACACATTAAGTGTAATTTACTGTTTTTAGAGGAGGTCGACCCTTCCAGTGGTCGAACTCTTAGCTTGTAACCTCTATAAATACCACAACAATGGTCAGAAAAATAGCTAAGATAAGGATTGTTAAGTTCAGAAGCTAGCATCATTTTTGTTGTTTCAAGACATTTTCACAAACTTATGTAAAACTGTGTTTTTTAATTTAAATGTTGAAATTGTGTTGCTTGAGCTCATGATTCATTGTTGAGGAGTAGCCACGACCTGCCGGGGGGCCCACCAGTGGTCTGGGTGAATATTTAGTTAGTTAGTTTATGTATTTGATTTATGCAATTATCATTTCTTTTATTTCATGTACATGTGTTTTTATCATTTTACTTACTGTGTTTGATGTTCATAGCTTAATTGTTTCAGTTTCCTTTTTTGCAGGTTGCTTGTGAAGAATAGTATTAATATGCCATGTCTATTTAATTAAATAGGAAATAAGCTTAAGATTAAGCCACTAACCCTTGTGTGATTAGATGATAGTTATAATTTATGCATGTTGAAATAGGATAATTAGAATAAGTTAAAATAGAGTTAAAACAAAGTATGGATTTAATAGTTTATTTGACAAAATTTCGGTGGATGGATAAATGTTAGTTTTAGTTTTGATTCATAGTTTGCTTATTTAGTTTCTATTTAGTTTTCTTATCTAATTTTCTATTTAGTTTACTTACTAATTCTCTTGTTATATGTTGAAATAGAAATAAGATTTGAATTATTTTTTTATGAGTATTTCCATTTGCAATTTAAATTGTTAAAATAGGATTAGTTTAATTTACTTTATGCAATTTCCATTTTAGATCTAGATTGCAATTTGAATTCGAGGTTTGATTTTGAGTTTAGTTCTTAGTTTAGCATAGGAGTACATTTGAATTCAGTAGAGTAGTGTTTTCATATTGTTGATGATTGATGCACAAATGGAAGAATCACATGGATTTTTCAGGGTAGTTGATGTTTCTTCTATAATGGTCAAGTTCTCTTTAGATTCACTAATTCATACCTTTCACTTTGCTATAGAAGTTAATATTGAGTTTATCCCTCTTGAGTTATCATTAATTGTTAAATGACATCGTGATATTATAAGACACTGAAGACATAACCATCAACACTATATTTGAAGTTTTCTTGCTTTGGTAGATTAGAGAATAACTTTCTTGTTATTGTAGATTAAAGAGTAGTTGTTGATTACTTTTATTATCACGATGCTTTGAATTTAATAGATTAAGATTTACTTTCATAAATATGGGGACCTCGTCTCCCTGCGGGACGAGGAGAACATGCAGACTCAGTGCCTTCATTGGGTAAATGGTGTCAAGGGTTTATGTCTGATAAACTGATCAAGGAGAAGAAAAAGAGATTATATAAAGTCTTTGAAAACCTTTTCAAAACTTCGTATTTATTTGAAACTCAGTTATAGTCTTCTTCAAAATTCTCCTTCCCGTTCCAAAATTGAGTTAGTAGTGAGATGATTAGAACAATCTTGGGAAACTCAACAAATTATTGAACATTTTAGCTTGCATCAATCGAAATAAAATTAATAATTTTTAAAATGGGAAGCTCTATTTTGACTTAAGATGAATATCCAGTTTTGAAAAATTGATGACTAGAATGGAGTTATAGATAAGTATGAAAACCTTACAGATACCTCAGATATTGCTTCACTGCCAGCGGGCCTATTCAGTACCCCGGTGAAGTTATCTGTCCCTTTTACTGAATTTCCTTTCACCGCTTCGAGTGCTAATTTTATGCTCAGACATTGGTTCACTGCCAGCAGGCCTGTTCAGTACCCTGGTGAAGTTATCCATTTTTTTATTTTTAGACGAGGGCAATCATTTAAATGAATTTCCTTTCATCGTCTATAGGACTAGATGGGGGCAAACAATTATGAATTTCCTTTCACCATCTGTCTTATAGTTAACTTATGCCTACGAAGCGGGGGCAATCAGTGATATTTAATATATCAGGGGTGGTGATCTGTATAAAATTTTATAATAGAGGTTTGTCAACTTGTTTTAGTTATTCTAAACCAATTTTTCTCAACCTTCAAAACCCCTCAGTTTGTAGAGAAAAAGGGAAAAATATCTTCAAGGGATCCTCTTTTGAGCAAGCTTAAAAGTTCAGACAAACTGTTAAGAAACTTAAGATATTCAGAATTAACTCAAACCTAACCATTTTTAGTCAGAGAGAAAAACCATGAAAACTAACCTAACTGAATTCAATCATTTGATGATTTTCAAAGTCAATACAAAATCTCTTCAACTCTGATAAAAAGGTTTGAAAATGTGAAAGATAGTACTGAGGGTATTAAATGAGACTTTTCAACAATCTGTAAACCAAAATACCTCAGATATAATTTCAAAAATAACTCTGTGGATTTTTTTTTTTTATTCAAAATAATGCTTTAAGAACCGCCCATTAACAGGGGCATTCAAGATCTTACCATCTAAATTTTCCAGTAGAAATGAGTTTTTTCCTTCAGAAGATGATACCTTAAAGGGTCCATACCAAATATGATCGAATTTACCATTTTTTCCTGAATCTTCTTTCCGAGCATCCCACCTCAAAACCAGATCTTCTGGGAGAAAGTTCCTGTTCTTGGCCTTGCGATCAAATAAAATCTTCATATTATCCTAGTACTTCTGTAACTTTTCATCTACTACATCCCTGTGCTGCTAAACTTCAATCAGCCGGTTTATCCTTCTTGTGAGAGCGTTTGGTTCTTCCTTCTCATCCTGCCATAGTTTCATCATAGGAAGTGCTAAGTTTATGGGCAACACTACATCTGTTCCATAAACCATTTGAAAGGGTGAAGTACCGATAGACTTTTTTGTGCCTATCCGATTTGCCCATAGAGCATATTTTAAATGCAAATGCCAAGATTTTTTATTTTCATTTAAGACTTTATTGATTATACTAATCAAGATCTTATTAGAAGATTCTGCCAGACCGTTTCCCTGTGGATAGTATGTTGTGGAATGTCCCAACACAATATTATATTTCTGGCAAAAACTGACCATTGCCATAGACTTGAAAGCCTGTGCATTGTCTGTGACTATCTTTCTAGGACAGCCAAATCTTGACAATATATTCTCTTCTAAAAAGTCTATAACCACTGAATCAATGGCCTTCCTTGTTGGGATCACTTCCACCCATTTGGTGAAATAGTCAGTAGTGGTCAAAATCCATCTATGTTGGGCACTTGAATGAGGATTTATCTCACCTATGAAGTCAAGTCCCCACTGCTGAAAAGGAGCTTCTGTCTTGACTGGGACTAATGGCATTGCTGGTAGCTTATGTGTTCCTGTAAAAATTTGGCAAGGGCTACAAGCTCGTACCTTAGCATTTACATCTGAGAAAAGTTTAGGCCAGTAGTAACCAGCCCGTAGGATTTTATATGCCGTTGCTCTCCAAGCATGGTGCCCCCCACAAACTCCTTCATGAAACTGACTTATAACTTCCTATGTTTCTGATTCGACCAAACAAACCAAAAGGAAACCAAGTGGGTCTTTCCAGTATAATTGTTTCTCAGAAATACAGTATTTAACTGCATGCAGCTTCAATGTTCTAGCTTTGGAAGGTGATAACTCATCTGGACATTTCAAAGTTAATAAGTATGTTACTATGTCCTTATACCAATTTGAAGAAGCGAATTTGTCCTCGATCTTGTTTTCGATTATTTGGTCATCAATTTCGTTCACATCTATCCATCCTTCTTCCTCTTGAGCACTGTTTATCCCAAGAGCCCTAAAATTGGATTCAGCTAGAAGTTTAGCTAAACCCTGTCCTTTTACTAATTTAGTTGGTTTAACCTCCAAGTCAAACTCTTGAATTTTTGCAAGCCATCTACCTCTTTTACCATCACTGTTTGCTTGAACCAAGATATCTTTTACATCACTAGTGGGTACATATGCAATGACTTTAGAATGTAATACATACGTTCTGAAATCTTTCAATGCTTTTACCATAGCGTAAGCTTGCTTTTCCATTATATTGTATTTAAGTTCAACATCCCAGAGGCTTTTACTAAAGAAGGCTATGGGTTGCTTGAAACCTTCTTCATTCTTCTGAAGGAGTACATCAACACGCGTATGTTCAGAGGCAAATGAAAAGATGAGGAAATATTTAAGATAATCTAGACTCGCTAGTACTGGTGCCTCACTTATAACTTTCTTAATATGTGCAAAGGATGCCTTAGCTTCTGCCGTCCACTTTACTTCGCTGTTTTTTCTGAGCATATCTGTAATCAATTTAACAATTTCAACGAAGTTAGGAACAAATCTTCTCAAGAAATTTATTTTTCCTAAAAATGATTGAATTTCTTTAACATTCCTAGGAACAACTAATGTTTCTATAGCCTCTACTCTTTTAGGATCGATTCTAATTCCATCTCGGGATACTATATGACCCAACAACTTGCCTTCCTGCATAGCGAAATGAGACTTTTTAGGATTTAAGGATAGACCAAACCTGCGACATTTTTCAAATGTTTGTTTTAGATGAATCATATGGTCTTCATCTGATTTTGAAAAAACAGTAAGATCATCCAGATATATAACTACAAACTTGTCTCGTTCGTCGACAAAAGCAATATCCATCGCTCATTGAAAAGTAGCTCCTGCATTCATTAGTCCAAATGGCATTTTATCATACATAAACATGCCCCAAGGAGTGGTAAATGCAGTTTTTTCCTTGTCAGGCTCACTAACAACAATTTGATTATAACCTAAAAACCCATCAATCATGGACATTCTAGTAGCCCCTACTACTTTTTCAAGAACATGGTCCATTTTTGGTAGAGGATAATTATCTTTAAAAGAAGATTTATTTAGATTTCTGAAGTCAACGCATAATCTAATTTCTCCATTTTTCTTTCTAACTGGGACTAGATTAGCTACCCAATCAGAATATCTTAAGGGAACAATAATCTTAGCGTCTAAAAGTTTTTTAACTTCTTTCTCAATGACCGGTAATAAAATCGGGTTAAACTGTCGGAGTTTTTGTTTGAAAGGTTTGACGCATGGTTTAAGTGGTATTTTGTGTTCTGTCACCGAAGTGTCATATGTTTTCAAATCTTCGTATGACCATGCGAAAACATCTTTATATTTTTTCAACAACTCCGTGTATTTGTTTTTGTTTTCTACTGATAAAAATTTAGATAACTTAACCATTTTGGGATTATCTTCGGTTCCTATGTTACAATCTTCAACCTCCTCTGGTTGAGGTTGCAGAGTGGTTTTAGAAGGAATGTCATCTTTATTAAAGAGTCTTTCCAAAGGAATCGGACCTTTGGGGATTTGATTGTTCTTAAGAACAAGCATCCAGTGGTTAGCGATTTTGTCATGAAATTCTTTTGAATCTTCCCCTTCTTGCATGATCCAAATTGGGTCATTTTGATTCTCCTGATCATTATATGTTTATGCAAATTCATCTAATGATTCAAGAAATTTTCTAAGCTGCTCATCGTCTTCGAAAACCTGCCAATGTTGTATATTATTAGGTATTGAAGGGAAATGTCTCATTTGTATATGATATTTTAAATTAAAAGCAGTTGGGGGTGTAAAAGTTGATGCAGCTTTTGCTAAAGCATCAACCTGTTGATTTTCGGCTCTAGGAATGAAATGAAAATTCACAGATGTAAAGAAATTTTCAACTAAATCCCAGACACAATTTCTATAAGACCGTAATCTAGGATGCTTAGCTTGATATTGCCGATTTACTTGTTTTATGATTAATTCAGCATCACCAAAGACTTCAAGATTTTTAATTTTCATCCTTCTAGCAGCTTCTAATCCGAGTACTAAAGCCTCATATTCACATACATTATTTGTACAATCTATATACCACTGGAGCCTATAAGAAAAAGAAATCACAAATTTATCATCAGGAGCAATAAGGAGTACTCCAGCCCCAACTCCAAGATAGGAGGAAGCACCATCAAAAAACATTTTCCATATACCAGTTTTATATACATTTTCTTCTATTTCTTTTTTTTGAATTTTTTCTTCTATACATTTATCATCTACATCTACTTCAAAATCATCATCTAACGATAAAATACAGTTTCCTAAATCTTGGTCGTCAATATACACTGGATGATTGTTAGGATTATTTGGGTCACTTACAGTGAATGCCAACCGAGTCTCCCTGTAAAGACGAGTGAATTGTCCTCCGAAAATAGGGATTGTAGCATATGTCATATCTAGCTGGAGGGATCCTCCAAGATTAGCGCCCCATGATCTAGATAACAACATTCCATAGTTTGGGGGAATATCCGCGACTACTACATCCATAAGGATACTTTCAGCAAGTATCTGGGCCAAACTTACCACTAGGTCTTTAATCATCCCTATGCATTTAACTTTTCTTGAATCAAAAGAATACAAATCACCATAGGGTCTTGTTATTTCGAGACCAAGTTTTTCCATTATTGCCTTAGGCATAACATTATGAGAAGCTCTAGAATCCAACATACAGTTATGTAAAAGGTGATAAAAAAGAGTTAGTGTAATATGAAAAGGTGCCACTGTATCTCTTGCACCCTCGACATGCAGACCGAAAACTAAGATAGGTTTATCATCTTTTAAGTTAATAGCATTGGCCTGACTTTCGTCTTCCGAAAAATTTATCATTTTGGCTATTTGTTTTCGGTATACTGGATTTTTAGCTAATTCGACAAGGGGGATGGGAATTTTGATTTTACTTATTTCATTTTCCAAGTTAAAGTTTCCTTGAGCCTTGTCATTTTCAATGTTTGGGGCTTCCATACCCTTTTTCTCAGTTTTACGTTGATATGTGACCTTATTTTCGTTTATCGGAGCTTGTGTATTTACAGGGGTTGTTCCTACCGGTTCTAACTGTACAGGGTTATCAATTGTATTTATTTTTGCAGACTTTTTATCTGCAACTTTTGGATTTACCTCATTGGTATCATTTCTCGGCAAAATATTTTTTGTTGGAACATTTGGGAGATTTTTATTTCTTGGTCTTAGATTGTATTTTCCCTGTAATTTAGCAATAAGATCATCTGCAATACTTTGATATGTACAATCATCGGTGACATTATTGTTAACTTTATCTTCTGATTTACTTTCTTTAATCAAAGATGCTTCATAATCCTGTCTAGATAAATAAGGAGACTTATTATCATCACCAATATTACTAATATCTTCATCCAATTCTTCAAAATCACCAAAATCTTCCTCTCCAATATAATCTTCACTTTTAAAGGGTGCTTGAATTTTTTGATCTTCATTTTTCATCGTTTTATGCGGTCCCTGAGGTTCAGGATTTTTTTCGAAAATCTTTTCTGGGAAAATTATCTCTTCTGGGTTTTTCTAGTTCCATTTTTGAGATCTTGTTTGAAAGTTCTCGAATAACCCTAGCCATCTCTTCTATTCTATCTCTGGAAGATTTTCCTGACCCTGAAGGTCCACCTTGATCTTTGAATTTTTTATTTTCTTTATTTACATTTTCGGTCTTTGCTTTAAGATTCCCTGATGCCATCATATTGGATTCGATTTCAACTGCATCATCTTGCATTTTAGAGAGATCTAATGATCTCCTTTCTCTCAATAGTAAAGCAAAGTCGGGATCAAAAGCACCAACAAAAGTTACTTTTGCTACAGGTTGTGAAGGTTTAACTTCAGCTGGAATTTTATTGTATAATTTATTAAACCTTTGTGTGAATTCCAGCACTGACTTAGAGTTTTTCTTTTTGAGGGCTCCAAATTCGGTTAGATAGTAGAGGTGATCCTTCCTCTCACCCCATTGTCTGATGAATGCACTCTCAAGCTCTTCATAGGATCTTAATGATCTAGCTGGTAAGGATCGAAACCAGGTTCTCACCTGTCCCTCAAAAGTTTGAACAAGTAATCTGGAATAAACATCTTCATGTTCTATTCCAAGTATATCTGCAAATTGATCGAAAACGTTTATATGTTTTTGTGTAGTCAAATCACCCTCCCCTGTAAATTTCGGGAGGCTCTTCATATAGTTATCAGGGAGATCATGAAGAGGAACAGGAAGAACGAGGGGAGAATATCTAGCAGTCACTTTGGCAAAAATTCCGGGAAGTGGTACTTGACCACCTCCAAGAGCACCACCTCCAGCTCCAACACCTCCTTGTGCTGCCATGTTTATATTTGGGGCTGAAGTTTGGACAGCGTGTGGAGAAGATCCTTGGAATACTGGAGACGAAACTTCGGGAAAAGAGAAAGTATCAAAAGAAGGGGGAAGTGAAAG
>JASDQU010014006.1:84381-103778 GCA_032191745.1 Picea mariana | reverse complement strand
TGCCGATATAAAAGTATCACAATATCATAAGTCTATCTATCAAACAAAAATGGAAATTGCTGACGCATATCATATGCGTCCTCCCAGGTTGCCGAGTGCGGACTATAACTGTCCCACTGGACCTTGACCTGATCTACCGTTCGACATCGTAACTGTCGAACGCGATGATCTAAGATGTGGACCGACTCAGCCGTGAGCGCTCCCTCGTCCGATACCTACAATGAACTCATGTCAATCACATGTGTAGGATCACTAATATAATGTCTCAGGATAGATACCTGAAAAACATCGTGCATACACCTCAAAGAATCAGGCAAGGCTAGTCGATAGGCCATGGGCCCCTTTCTCTCCACAATCTCGAAAGGTCCCACGAATCTAGGAGAGAGTTTAGCTCCCTTTCCAAACTTAATTGAACTCTTATGCGGTTCAACCCGCAAGAAGACTCAATCGCCGACCTCGTAACTATGGTCGACTCGATGCACATCAGCATAACTCTTCTGTCAATCCTGCGCTTCTTTAATCGTTGGTATTATGGTTTTCATTTGCTCTTCCATTTATTGGATCGCTTTTGGTCCCACCAAGACCCTATCCTCAAGCCGATCCCAACTCAAGGGCGTCCGACACGGTTGCCCATAAATAAACTCGAAAGGCGCCATCTTAATGGTGCTCTGGTAACTGTTGTTGTAAGCGAACTCTACTAGAGGCAAGAATTCCTCCCAACGCTTTTGTTGGTCCATCACATACATGCGCAACATGTCTTCCAAGGTTTGGTTCGTTCATTCTGTCTGTCCGTCCATCTCTGGGTGATAATAAGTACTAAGTTAAGTTGGGTTCCCAAGGCCTCTTGGAAACTCGTCCAGTAAACACCGATCCTCGATCGGATATAATCTTTTTAGGCACGCCATGCAGCCTCACAATCTCACTGATGAAAACTCTCGCTATGTCAGGTGCCTGATACGTCGTACGCACAGGAATAAAGTGAGAACTCTTAGTCAGAGTGTCTACTACTACAAAAATCGAGTCATGCCTCCTTGCCGTCAATGGCAATCCAACAATAAAATCCATCAAAATAACTTCCCATTTCGATTCTGGAATGACATGTGGTTGAAGTAATCCTGTCGGGTGTCTATGTTCAGCCTTTACCTGCTGACACTCTAGACATCTGGCCACATAGTTGACTATGTCATCCTTCATTCCCTTCTAGAAGAATAAGGGTTTAAGGTCTGCCCTCATCTTCGTAACCCCCGGGTGAGCCATGTAAACTGCTCTATGAGCCTCGCTCAGGATCAACATCCTCAACTCGTCGTTTGGCGGTACGTAAATCCGACTTCTAAACCTCAATAACCCATCGCTATCAAAAGAAAATCCCTCATATCGTGGTACCATCATTATGTTTTGTCCGATAAAATCCTCGACTTCTTTGTACCAGTCATCGTCACTCTGTAAAGTGAGAATCTTCTCACGTAGATTCGTTTGAAGAGGCAACACCGAAAATATGCGTGGCCTCCGACTCAAAGCATCCGCCACTCGGTTCACTATTCCCTTTATGTAAGTAATCTTGAATTCGTACTCGCTAAGCAATTCCGACAAACGCCGTTGTCGCGCGTTCAGGTCGCTTTGCATGAAAATGTGTTGCAACCCACAATGGTCAGTATTTAATTCAAAATTTTGTCCAACAAGGTAGTGTCTCCAAACCTTCAAGGCATAAATGATGGCTAATAACTCCAAATCGTGCGTCGTGTAGTTCTCCTCATGTCTTCTCAGCTTCCTCGAAATGTAAGCAATCACTCGTCCGTCTTGCATCAAGACTCCGCCTAATCCTTCCTTGGATGCGTTAGTGCATACCAGGAATTCTGCGTCCATGTCAAGGACCTTTAGTATCGACGCTGTCGTCAACAACTCCTTAAGCCTCCGAAATGCTTCCGTGCATTTCTCAGTCCAGACAACTTCTTGTTTTTCTTCTGCAATTCCGTGATCGGATTTGCTATCGTCGAAAATCCCTCGACAAACCATCGATAGTATCCTGCTAAACCCATAAAACTACGCACTTTTGTGACATTCGTCGTAGCAAGCCATTCCATAATAGCCTCAACCTTGGCTAGATCCATGGCAATACCTTCGCCGGAGATGAGATGCCCTAAGTAGTGAATCCTCGATTGATAAAAAGAGCATTTGGACAACTTCCCATACAATTTGTGTTCTCGTAAACATTGTAGTACCAAGCGTAAGTGCTCGTCATGCTCCTCCGTCGTCCGAGAGTAGATCAAAATATCGTCAATGAATACTTGGACGAACTTGTCCAAGTACTCGCGGAACACCCCATTCATCAAACTCATAAATACCCTTAGGGCATTTGTCAGTCCCAACGGTAAAACAGTAAACTCGTAATGTCCAAATCTCATCTTAAAGGTGGTCTTAGGGACGTCATCCTCCTTGATCCATAACTGGTGATACCCTGATCGCAAATCGATCTTGGAGAACACCGTCACACCCTTCATTTGATTGAACAGATCATCAATTCTTGGTAAGGGATACAGATTCTTGATTGTAGCCTTGTTCAGTTGACGGTAGTAAATGCAAAGCCTCCATGATCCGTCCTTCTTTCGTATGAAGATAACTGGTTCACCCCACGGTGACACACTAGAACGTATCAGTCCTAGGTCCAACAACTCCTTCAGTTGCATTTTCAACTCTTGCAACTCCGGGGTCGACATCCGATAAGGCGTTCTTGCTATCGGTTCGGTCCCCGGTTTCATGTATATGGTAAACTCTAGTTCCCTTTCCGGCGGCATCCCAGGCAACTCCTCTGGAAATACGTCCGCAAACTCCTTCACCACCGGAAGGTGTTCTAGACCTTCGCTACTCCCTTCTCATTTAGCGCAAGGATCGCATAAAGTTTTCACCCCTTGCGCATACTCTTCCGTAACTGTAAGGAAGAGATGAACCGTAGGGAAACTCCCTGGTTCCGTCCTACAATCACACGTCTCTGTCCTTCGTCATCAACCAAGCTCAACCATTTCGTCTTACAGTTGAGTATCGCCTCATGCGATTCCAACCAATCCATACTGATCACGACGTCATAAGATCCTAAGATCATGACGTACAAGTTGACCCTCATGACAAACTCTCCCAGGTTAAGGGCACAGCCCGTAACCCTTCCTCCAATCTTCTGTTTGGATCCCGAAGCCATCTCCACGAAGCTAAACTCATCCTGTTCGACTGCCTTTACCTTAATCCTTTTTAGCGCTGCACCAGAAATGAAACTCTCAGTAGCACCTGGGTCTATCAAAATACTAAGGGTCTGGTCAGCGACAGTACCTGTCATCTCGAGCACAGTTGACTGGTGCTCTGCCTGGCGGTTATTTACCGCTGCATGAATCCGATGGGCCTTGCCCATATCTCCCACTATAGTGGGTCCGGCTGATCCTGACGCCCTGGTCCTCTCCACATGACAGTCTCGCTGGTAGTGTGGTTCCCCACACGTCCAACACCCCTTCTTCGGCCCAGTAGTCCTGGTACCCAAAGTAGAAGACGACGGCCCACTGGCCTGGAATCCCGGTCTGTTCTGCTGAACAAGCCTAAACTGCTGCTGCTGCGGGCGACGTTGCTGCTGGTGCTGTGGTCCCCGATAGGGTGCCCGCTGCTGAGGCGACGATCGTCGGGGTGTAGTGAAAGTGGATCCTCTCTGGAAGCCACGATATCCCGACGTATGTCTCTCTGGGGTCTGATGCTGCGGTGTGCCAGATGAACCCTGCCCTGCGGATCTCGCTGGAGTCCTGGTCTGACCCCCACTGATAAGCTCCTCCTCTGCTATGAGGGCCTTTTGGACAGCGTCGTGCAAGGTTTGAGGCATCAAGATCCTAACCTTTTCACGCAGGCTTCTGTTAAGGCTAAACACGAACCGATTGACCTTGAGTTTCTCTATGTTAAGGTGCGGAGCATACCAGAGCAGCTCCATGAACGTGCCTCGTACTCGGGCACCGTACGACCTCCCTGTCGTAATGCATTGAACCCATTGAGCTGACGCTCAATGAATTCTTCTGAAAGGTACCCCTCTCGGAACCGTTCCTCGAACAGTTCCCATGACACGTCTTCAACGGCCATGTTCAGCTGCGGCAGGAGCGTCTTCCACCATAGTAGAGCGCTCCCCTTCAGTTGGAAGACCGCCATGTGGACCTTCATGTTGGAGGTATAACCGCGAAGTGAGAAGCACATCACCATGTTCTCCAACCATGCCTCGGCGGCGGCGCCATCCGGGGCACCAAAGAACGTGGGAAATTTAACCTTCTCGAGTTCACGGTGAACGCTAAGGGTAACGGCCGGTGCGCGCGGCGGAACCTCAGCGGGTGCCGACGCCCTGGCCTTGTCTCTGTCCAATCGGATGATCAGTGCCTTGGACATGCGCTGAAAAGATCTCATCATCCCGACCACGTCTCCAACTGCTATCTGCTCCTGTCCGAGAACCTGCTCGCATCCCTGGGGGTTAGACTCCTCATGCGTGGATGCTACTGTAGGGGTCACGCCTCCTCCCCTAGCATCCCGTCGTCTGCCTCCGCGACGTCCTTCTAACCATGATTACCCCCACACACACAATCCCCTCGATCAACAACAGTATAATCAAATCTAATCATGACAACGAAAGCAGTAGTGAATCCCAAGCCGCGGGTCGAAGCCGCTCTGATACCATATGTAACGACCTCCTTGTTACGACAACAACTCTCATAACAGGTGCAATTTTTTTTGTTTTTAAAAGTGGGTGTGTGCGTGAAGAAAGGAAACCGACACACTTGACCCTACGTCGCCACCCGACAACTAACAAGACGCAACTACGATGATCACAACAAGAGGACATAAGGCGCATGACAAGTAATTGCAATCGTTTAATGACATACTGGGTTATGCACGATACACACACAAAAGGAAGAATCCGTAGTAGTAGATTTTACTATTTTTGCATAGGAAAGCAGGGCGTTTAATCTTAGTTCTCTGCTCCGGAGAGAGAGAAGGTCAGATAGGATCCTGGCCGTCTGCTCAGGCAGAAACTAGTAATCTCCGTTAGGTGCATCGCAAGAGTGGAAACCCTGCCTTTAAAGGGACCGAGACTCTTGATACGACACATGATTCCTTACACAAGAATAATCACACACACGGACTTATATACTAGGCTACAAGGAGGTGTCTACATCCCGCCCGACACAAGCAGACCAAGCAACCAACAATTACCAACTAGTACAACAAAAATCACGGAACCACCACGTCCTCTATGGAAGGCGCAAGTTAGAAGGACTCCGACAATGCCTGATCATTGTTAAGACAAGACACTATCTATGACACAAAAGGGCATTAAATTACATACCAGCTTCTCCAGTAAATTCCATTAATTGTTGTTCCCAATTACTAACTCTTGACAACAGATTGTACTTCATTCAATAACAATACATTATATATTAACAACTCAACAAATCCCAACAATATCACCATAACTAATACCACCCTACGCTACTGTTGAAACAACTTTGCAGCCATTAAATCAAAACATCTTATATATTACCTATACCATGAAAATTACAATAACATTTTACAGTCCAAGATAATCACTTCGCCTTTTGTATTCCGAAAACCTTGCAGCAATTACGCTTTCCATACATTAGATGTTTCAAATAACTACAATTTAAATTTTAAATTCAACCGTTAGATAATATGCTAATCCTCATTCAACTATATGATGAAAAGTGCATTACTAATTATCTTACTGCATGATGATATTCTAGCACCATCACTTGGCTTTAAAAATGAATTCCAATTCAATAATGCAACTTAATTATAGTGATACTCAACTACCATAACTTGAAAAAGAAGGGATGAATTCCATGTCAATTATACTACTAAAATATAGTGATCTAAAGAGCCTCGACAATTAAGAACAACATGTCAAGCATCACAATCTAACGCGTTTAGCCATAATTATTCAGGTCAATATCTACCATTACTTCTTAACCAAGTGGATATATAAAAATGATGTAATCGTCTTGACACCCCCCCCCCCCAAAAAAAAAAGGGCGTAATATAAGATAATGAAAACACAATATATGATAACCGGAAGATCAAAAACAAGGAGATGTCAAGGAGTACACCCCATATTACTATTGAATGATAAAGAAGCTAGCTAATGTACCACAATACAATTTATTTTCAATTGCGATGATAAGATTTATTTAAACTAAAAAGAATTCTAAAATTACTGTTGCCCAAATTAACTGGTTATTTTTATAATCCCAAAGTGGACACGCTAGTTGGATTATTACAGATGTAGCTACAACATTAATTGTAAGCATTAACTGGTTGAATAAAAGAACGCCCCGACTTGACCGCTTCCACTCTAAGGCACGAAAGGCGTTGGTCATAATGACTACAACAGTAACGAGGTAAATTCCGTTTTCGGCCCTCCACCCAACTGATAAAATTTCTGCCAGAACAGTCAGAATGCGTGCCTACGTCCCAGTTGCGTTCCAGGTGGGAATAGGGCAGAGATGCAACCTCCCAATCATTGGGCGACTGCAATGGCATAGGGTAAGGAGGGAATCCATTAATAAATAAAGACACATCAATTCGTTAATAATATAAAACTGTTGGGTGATTCAAAAGGAAACAACAACAGGACCCCCACTCTGATTATTTTTAAAAACTTGGCCTTCAACATCGATTTTTAATGCAATAACTTCCAAGAATTAAGAGCACGAACCCTCTGAATCGGAGCAAAGGATGTGTACAACATGAGGAGTCTGCGCCTAAATAAGGGCGCACTGTCCCGACGACTGTCTCGCCGTTCTGACCAACCCCACAACCAACGGTCGAAAGAACAGTTGGGACAACATGTCTTATCACGAAGATTTTAGGATGAGGCAATTGTTGTTTTGAATGGGCATAACACGCCTCCAGAAATAGTGCCAGCTTACTCTCATGCACCCACCCAGCCGGTAAATCCCAAGTCAACACACAGGCATAAAAAAATGATACATAGCAGGTAAGAAATGATCTCAGGACAAAAATACTCGTAGGTAGAGCAGACCCGGACGTGGGATTCGTTGACAAGGATGCTAGATCGGGAATAAGTATTCAACCTTCCACAGATACTCTTCCCATTCAAGATGCAGTCAGTGAATGGGTAGGAAACATATTACAGTACCTGTCAACATTTTAGGCGGAATTGGGAGGTTGGTTTTTGTTTCGGCGTGGAGAAAGGTTAACCCGCGTGTTGTAGTCATTCCGGGCGTGGCCAAGGCTGGAGGTTTAGGAATTCACTACAGGAGAAGAGCTACACATGAAAAAAAATCAACCCCTTGCACATCAGAGAACCAGAAATGAAATTACCGGATTCGATTACAAACATAAAGTCAGGACTGGGTTTTCTTGGGTAGCTATTTCGTGAAGGGGACGCCTGATAAGTCTAGCAGATCACTATCGAAGCCTGAATGGGTATAGCTTCCAACACACCAGAGGATAACTTGCCCTGGCCCCTTACCCAAAAATAATTTCTCCTTTAAATATATTAACTGGATTAAATTCAGAACGCCAAAAAAAATAATGATACGATTGTCATTTAAATTACAAACGCAGACATATCTTAAGGTCTGGATTAAATTTCAAAATTCCAGTGAATAAAATAAGATTGGTCCTTTAAAATACAGATCGCCATTACCAACAGAAGGAGTTCAACACTTAGGGGAGTAGCTGTCAGGTTTTTATTAATAATTACTTTCATAAATGAAATTGTTGTGATAACCTCTAATAGAATACATGCGAAGACACCACCTCCAGAATATACCACCACGAAGAGGAACGTAGAAGTGTAAGGATAAACCAAAACAGTAAAACCCAACCAACACGCATATCACAAACACCTTAAGCAGTCACGAATGGGTAGGATCTCAAGACATAAATTTTTCTTTTTCTTTTCATTTACGATCCACATTCATATCAAGCCTAAGTTGCGAATGCATTCTATTTTACAATAAAAATAACATACCGTTGCCTGGTTGCTTGCCTCAACTGGCGTCCGCACTCCGTGTCGCTCCTGCTCCGCGCCGCTCCAGCTCGCCGACCGTAGAGACTACACCGGTACCTCCCAGCCAATCGCTAGGGGTACTCTGCTTCCCCCTTAGCCCCGCGAGCTGCAAAGGGGCCACACAAATCCAGAAGGTATGCCTAGCTTCCCAGCTCGCCTCGCAAGGGCTGAGCTACCACTCCAATACCAGCAGAGAAAATCCCAACTCCTAACAAGAAAACAGTCAAGTCCAAATCCGACAGTGTAACGTTACGCTCATAACCCTCTAAAAATTCTCTGTCTTACAAGTGTCACTCATCCCCCACGTTTCTCCAAAATTATTTTCTTTAATTTATTAAAAGGCTCATTTCCCTATTTTTATTAATCCCTTCTCTTTTTTTTTTTAAAACCAAAAAGGTAATGCGCTAATTAATCTTTTCATTTTATTTTTAAATTCATAACTTTTTATACTCCCGCACGTTAAATAATTTTATTACTTATTAATTGTCTATGTTTCCTTTATTACTTAGTTTCCCTATTTTTATTAATCCCTTCCTTTTTTTTAAAAACCCAAAAAGGTAAATGCGCTAGATAAGCTTTTCATTTATTATTTATTTAACATCTTTTGTTCTTTCACAAGTTAGGAATTAGTTTCTTCTTTGTAAAATTTTAAAACCATTAGTTTTAATTTAAATCTTACCCTCGTCATCACCCCAAGAATTTTATGAAGACCCAACTATTACTTAGGTGGGTTTTTGTTTAAATTGTTATTTTTATTCCAGGGTCTGTTCTTAAGGTTATACTAAAATTTTACCCTAAAAGTTTTAGACTTAGTACTTAGATTCTGAACTGGCCGACACTGGGTTAGGGAAGTTGTTTAAGGATTTCTTAAGGCGTTATTATCTTAGGGATATTTAGGTTTGTTTCCTTCATCAACATCAATGCGACATGCCCTTCAGGATGCACCACGTGCTCCAAGGGTGCCACTCACCTCGTTCGTTTCCTTTGCACGACGTTCCCTTCAAGATGCACCACGTGCTCCAAGGGTGCCACTCGCTTCTTGTGTTTCTTTTGTGCGACGTGCCCTTCAGGATGCACCACGTTCTCCAAGGGTGCCACTCACCAACTTGACTGATTGGTAGACATCTATAACCCCTGGAGTCAATACTTCGCCAGGTGAACTTGTGGGAGACTAAGGGCTCTAAGGAATAAGGCCCTCGCCTTATTGTGCACCCCTTAGAATCATCGTGAGCGACTGTCGCAGTCTGCCCTCACGACATCGTGGATCCTCTCGAACTAGGTAATCGTTAACCTACAGTTTGAGCCACGACGGGAGTGTTCGTAGGCTATGGCAGGGCTGCTGTCCACACCTCTCCCTCAACCTCTCTGGAAATCGTGTGTGGCCCCTTTACTCCATATGTGAGTCTAGTCGGCAAGCTATCGTCTGCCTGCATCATCAACAATCATGTCAGAAATGTCAACATCATATCATCAAATCAAATGAAATATCACAGTAAATAAATCAACCCAATAGCACACTCCCTAACTCAATCCAGAGTCCAAGGGGGTTCCACCGATGCCTCTGCATCATCAGGGTCCAAAACCCTGCACACTCAATAAAACACAGTCAATAGTACCTGTCTACATCAAATGGTAAAACCTCATGTCGTCTATCATAACGCATCATAATCAAGTATAAATGTTTTAACATCAGAAAAGTCCAGATCACTTGCGAGCAAGTGTCCTCAAATAATAAGTTTTCTCAGTGCGCCAGAGCGGGATGTTACAGCTCAACCCAAAGAGCTAAAGCAGTGTCTAAAGAGACTAAGATAGGGAGCATTATAGACCAAAAAGTTGAAGCATCAATAATAGTGGGATAGGAGGCAAGACGACTCGAGCCCTCCGCAGAACCAAACAACACAACCTTTTTTTTCTTACCACCACTAGGAGAATGAATTCGAAGGTGATCATTAGTTTGGAGGAACTCTCTCAAATCCTAGAAATAGCTGGGATCTCTTCTTCTCAGGAAGAACACATCTCGACAATAGCCAAGAACTTGTCTACCTCTCCGGAAATATTAGAAGAATTAAGGTCCTATGAGCTACAAAATGATTTTCCTTTCCAAAATGCGAAGGAAGTTGAAAAATTATGGACTACATCCCGTGGAGAGCAATCATTAAGACCTGAGATTGAGGAGTTCTCAACATCCATCTCAACAGATCATTTATGTACTTTGGAAATCAATCATCCAGAAGAAGAGGATCTGCATAGCATGATGAAGGAGAGAATATAAATTACTATTGATGAATATCAAGATTACATTGAAATTTGGTTTCAAGAGGTCATCGGGCCACAATACTATTCTCTTCTTCAACACCTTCGGGTGCCAAAACAAGTAGGTTGGTTGGTTATTTATATCCAGGTAATCATTGCGATAACTTTTTCATATGTGGATATGAGTATGTTTCTTATCTTGCTTCGAACATGGTTACATTGGAAAAGTTCTTACACTTGAATAAAGATTTTCTTTTATTTTTAGGTAGGGTAGGATAATAAATAAAATTTGCATGTTGTTAGTTTAGCTTAAAGTCTAATGCAACCTCAATTTACATTTTCTTTTAGTAAAAGAACTATGAGATACATGTTCTAGTGACTTGATCTCATTGATCTCATTAGTCTTTGATATTTTAGAGTGTGGATTTTGAGAAACAATTCTAGAGATTTCTGTAGGTATTTATTTCACTAGGAGTAGACAGTTTCAAGGAGATGTAAAGGAAGGATGTTTCTTTAAAATATTGCTACATTTGAACCTTGTTGTCTGCTAAGCATCAAATGAATAATGACTTGTTGTAATTAGCCATATTTTTGCAAGGACGTTCAACTTCTTTTTCTCAAGGCATCTTAAATAACATCTTCTCTTAAAAACCTTCACCACTATATAATGAAGTGATACCGTAACCATCCAGCTTAGAGGTCACTTGTATAGTTTCCCCAAGAACCCTGAGTAAATGAATAAAGTATCTTTATTAAAGAGTAGCAAGGAGGTCTGATTAGCGGTTAGCCATGGAAACATCACAATAAATTAAAAAATAAGAAAGTGAGTTGAGCCTAAATATACCTTTCTTTTTTTCCCAATGGTACCATCCACTACACACTAAAAATACTTGATTATATCATATATTTAGATACCCCTTAAGTCTGCTACGTCCGCTTAAGTACCCCTTACATCAGGACAATCACTAAGGAATATATATAATGGAAAGTCATCCTCTAACATAAATACCATCCGAATTGAAAAAATAAAGAAAAAGTTGTTTTCAGAGCTGTCCTCCCATCTTCTTGCACAAATAAATATTATACTAAAATCTTAAAAGATGGAGGTCCAGTCTCTGAGGGTGTAAGAGGCTAACCCATCAGGATACTGAATAGGTCTACTGGCAGCGGGTATCAGCCCGTGGTATGACTAGGTAAACCCGCCGAAGTTCTTAACAAGTTTGCTGGTAGCGGGGCATTCTACCTAGTGAGGATGGTAATCTGACAAAAAATAAATAAGAAATTTAAATTTGTCCTGATGTACGACATTACTTGTAGACAAAGATGACATGAAGTATGTATGGTCAAGGTAAGTTTAATGAAATCCATAAATTTTCCATTGGGAACTAACTTTGAGACTATCTCAAAACTCTCTTGCCTACCTCTTCTTAACTATATATAGGATGTTCTATCCTATAGGTGGGGCCATATTCTAACCGTCTCGTCAGACCGATATGTGAAATTTATCTCTACACTTAACAAGCTGTAAATCTTCGACTATTGGGAGAATTGACTAGTTTCCTATATTTTTTATTGTGAGGTGTCACAATACTTAGGTGCGGGGGAGGGGTTTCATGAGCTGACAAATGATAAATATTGCCTATCTATAATCCATGAGAAGAAGAAGTAGAATCTTTGTAAATTTTATGTATATTGCTTTCATGATATGGGTTATTATATCAACAGTTATTTTTTATTGAAATGCTAAATTAGATACCACTGACATCACTGTGTGTTATAAGTTTGATGTGCATTTTATTTATTTTTATGTTTATATAGTGGAATACTTCTTAACTGGTTCTTTATGACAATTACAGATCGATAACACATTGTTAAACTCACTACAGATATGTGTTACACACCTATGAATAGAGGAACAAGGTTAAGTGGCTTTGTATTAGGCTAGGTATTTAGCTTAGTATGGTTTTGACTTGGAGTTTTCTGGATGAGAGTCTAGGTCTAGGGAGCTAGGCCAGGGTTTCCAAAAGATGAGTTGCAAAGATAGAATGGGGCAAGGTAGGTATACTCAGTAGCATTTAAGATTTTTCATTGCGTATAGGGTAGATGCGGCTAGTCAAAACATGGGAATGAGATCATGAATCCATTCATAAGAAGGAGGTGTAACATATCATGACAGTTTCATCCAAAACAATACAAATAAATTTGAATTCTTCTAATACAATCATAGGAAAGCATGGAGGTGGCAACAAATTGTAGTAGAAGAGCAACAAGTTTTGGAGGCCTTCCTCGATGAGTTTTTTAATGAAAAAGTTATGAATGGAAATCTGAATTCCTCTACACTCTAGAGTCACTAATCCAAACAAAAAGCTACATCTAACCCCTTCAATTGATTTGAAAACAAACTGTCCAAAAGCGCAACGACTATGATAGAAGCGCAACATAAAAATAGGGTTCAAATATGGGGCTATAACTTTTTGACCATAACACATTTTACAAAATGGGGAGAGGTTTTTGTAGATAAGGTTGTTCTTAAGATACATCTCTCTCATTTTTGTGAAATTCATTCCCATGTTCTTGGAATATGTGCCACAAAAGAATGACTAAAACAAAAAATTAAATTGGAGAATTTGATTTTCTGAGATGGGCCTCCAAGAAAGTTGAATATCTCCCATTATATAATAGATGTGTAAATATTTAAGGAGGTTATTATTATTTGGTATTTCCTTAGAAAAAACCTCCTTTTGTTTTCTAAAGTTCATCTTTATTTGGTCAAAAACATGTTTTGAAAATAATGACTAAAACAAGAAATTAAATTGGAGAATTTGATTTTCTGAAATAAGTCTCCAAGAAAGTTGAATATCTCCCAATATATGATACTTGTGTAAAACCCGAGGGAGGTTATTTTGATTTGGTATTCCCTTAAAACAAACCTCCTTTTGTTTTCCAAAATTCATCTTTATTTGGTCAAAAACATCTTTTTAAAATGATGACCAAAAACAGAATCAAAAGCGCAGCGTGGTCTTGTAAAACACTTTTTTTTTTTACTTTTCCTGATCCATTTTCTGATGTAGTAGTGCCTGGCCATGTGTCTATACAGCTTGATGTCCCTATTGGCCTTTTTCAGGAGCATCTCCAGGTGTTCATTGACTCTGCCAAGACAATAATCTATGTCATTTTCAAATTATGTTGCAATGGTGCCTTCAATGTTTTGTTGACATAGTGAAGGTAGATACTTTGTTTTCAAAGCTTGCCATTTTTGTCTATTAGCTCATTTTCAATTCAATAAGCCATTGAATTTCCCGTTTTACTTATTAAAAATTCTTGAGAAGATGTCTTCCCAAGTACAAAAGAACGTGACCAACCCCCATAACAACCTATTCCACCATGGTCTCATTGATTTGCTTGTTATAGCCGAGTTGGCAAAACAAGGGAAGACATGGGATGAGTTCATTTATCAATTTTCAAATCCCCATATTGCAGTCAAGACTAGCAATAAAACACTTGATCTAGGGACGGTTACTCCATCCAAACACCATTATTTGAAGACTCCAAACCCTCCTACTCAAGCTATCTCTTTGCCGGAACAAAAGACCAAGACCAAGGAACTTGTTGATACCCCTGCAGTCTCATCAGGAAAGAAGACTAAGAAGCCTATTGATAATCCTCCAAATCCCTCAACATCTATTGATCCTGCACCCAAAAAGTTACAAGAGGTAATTCAACAAGACTTCTCTGTAATCCCCACAAATAGGAGAGGAGCTAATCGACTTAATAGAGGATATTTTTGAAAGAGTACTTGAAACACAAGAGGAAAACCTTATGAAAAACCCCTGACCACTTCGGACCCTATCCAAGTATCCTCTAATCTCGAAAGCCCTCACAAAAGACTTAGGGAAGTGTCTGCAAAAGAATTGAAGCCTCATAGAAAGAAAAAATATGAACCTACTTCTCCTCATAAGCCCGCTGTTATTCCCACTTCACAGATGCCTACTCTAGATCCTAAAACTGATAGACTTTCTACATCTTTCAAGGGATCTAAGCCCTTCTCCAAGATATCTGATCTTGCTCCAACCATTGAAAAGCTACAACAGGAAAATGATCAGCTGTTGCAACAATTGGAAGAGAGGAATACTTTGGATGAGCATCTTCACCATGACAATGCAATACTCCAAGAAAACGTGAATTCCCTTTAACAATTGGTTGACAAAATGACCAAAACCAATCGCAACCTCATAGAACAATTGAAACAACATAAGAGGCACAAAACAAAATCTTTAGGGCAAGAGGGAGAAGCTTCTAAAGCTAATCCTTTTCAACAAGTCTAGTCATATGGAGCAATTCATTTTTATTTGCAGTGGGACCTGCAAAATCTTAGGTGTGGGGGTAATGTTGGGCTTGCGATTTGGTTAATTTAATGATGATGATTAGATCCTTTTGACCAGTATTATATGTGTATTTTACTATTTTGAAGAAGTTTTGAAGGATTCTTGTAGAAAATCGTCATAACTTATAACAGGTACGTATAATTGAAGTTTTGTGATGGTTTCAAGTTTAATTCAGCATGATTTAATGATTCCAAGGAGATAATTCACGATCTATGTGTCACAGGGCAAAATTGCATGGTGTTTTTCCATCCAGCAGCTCATTCGGTACTTCTTCCGACACTATTACAGGAAGCTAACTTAAATCTTAATGTGTGGGAGCATGAAGTGGAATTTGAAAAATTCGACACATGGGTTTTGTGCGTAATATGCCCAATTAGGTCCTAAGTGAGCCGTTTCCTGAAATTTAGAATGGATTGAGAGCAATTCATGATTTTCAATTCGGCATCTGGTACTCCATCTGGCACTGCGTCCGACACTCCATCCTGCACTAAAATTGTGGGCGAGTTGGCAGAAATCATATCAGCGGCTAGTGATGGGAAAATCAAAGACATGGGTTATGCTTGTGCTCGTGGCCTCCAACTACTGATCTTATGACAACTTGGATTGGGTTGTTATACTGGGCGTTTACTGGCTCGCTTAGTTTCTAGAAGCCACCGGCGGTTAAAACACATTAAGTGTAATTTACTGTTTTAAAAGGAGGTCGACCACTGGTAATTTACTGTTTTAAACGGAGGTCGACCCTTCCAGTGGTCGACCTCTCAAATTTTAACCTCTATAAATACCACAACTATGGTCAAACAAATAGTTAAGCTAAGGATTGTTAAGTTCGGAAGCTAGCATCATTTTTGTTGATTCAATAAATTTTCACAAACTTATGTAAAACTGTGTTTTTTAATTTAAATGTTGAAATCATGTTGCTTGAGCTTGTGATTCACTGTTGAGGAGTAGCCATGACCTGCTGGGGGGCCCACCAGTGGTCCGGGTGAATTTTTAGTTAGTTAGTTTGTGTATTTGATTTATGCAATTATCATTTCTTTTATTTCTTGTACATGTGTTTTTATCATTTTACTTATTGTGTTTGTTGTTCATAGCTTAATTGTTTCAGTTTCTTTTTTTGCAGGTTGCTTACGAAGAATAGTATTAATATGCCATGTCTATTTAATTAAATAGGAAATAAGCTTAATCTTAAGCCACTAACCCTTGTGTGATTAGAAGATAGTTAGAATTTATGCATGCTGAAATAGGATAATTAGAATAAGTTAAAACAGAGTTAAAACATAGTATGGATTTAATAGTTTCTTTGGCAAATTTTCGGTGGATGGATAAATGTTAGTTTTAGTTTTGATTCATAATTTGCTTATTTAGTTTTCTTATCTAATTTGCTATTTAGTTTGCTTACTAATTCTCTTGTTATATGCTGAAATAGAAATATGTTTTTATGAGTATTTCCATTTGCAATTTAAATTGTTAAAATAGGATTAGTTTAATTTACTTTATGCAATTTCCATTTTAGATCTAGATTGCAATTTGAATTCAAAGTTTGATTTTGAGTCTAGTTCTTAGTTGTAAATATTTAATAACATGAATTTGCTTACATTACCATAGGAGTACATTTGAATTCAATAGAGTAGTGTTTTCATATTGTTGATGATTGATGCACACATGGAAGTATCACATGGATTTTCAGGGTAGTTGATGTTTCTTTTATAATGGCCAAGTTCTCATTAGATTGCCTAATTCATACCTTTCACTTTTCTATAGAATTTAATATTGAATTTATCCCTCTTGAGTTATCATTAATTGTTAAATGTCATCTTGATATTATAAGACATTGAAGACAAAACCATCAACACTATATTTGAAGTTTTCTTGCTTTGGTAGATTAGAGAATAGTTTTCTTGTTAGTGTAGATTAAAGAGTAGGTGTTGATTACTTTTATTATCATGATGCTTTGAATTTAATAGATTAAGATTTCCTTTTGTAAATTAGAAGTAATTATGAAGTTTAACTTAAGAATAGAGTTCACTTGCTTATTAGTTTGATTAGTTACTTGTTGAGTAATTTTGATTACTTTACTTGCTGTAGAAGTTACCATAGTTTAGTTATTTGATTGTTTATTAGTTTACCTGTTGAAGAAGTTTCCATAGGTTAGTTTGAATAGGGTAGTTTATTGCTTGTTTACTTGTTTTAATAGGATAGTTGCTTGCTTGTTTATTTGCTTACTTGTTGTTGTTCATTGAATTTGAATAGATTAATCATATTAGTTTGTTGTTGTTATTGCTTATTAAATAGATTAAATAGATAGTTTACCTTTGCATATTGTAATGATTAAGTTAACTTGCTTAAAGTAGGGTTTTCATTTGTTTTCTTAGGACTATCCATCGATCCGTTGTTCAAAAGTTACATAGGGTAAATAGTTTAAGTTCTTTGATATGGTTTGTTCATTCATAGCCTTTGTTTGAATAGATTAGTTCTCAGATAGCCCATTTCCTTAGCTAGACTATACTACCTCTAGTCTTTCTGTCTTGGCACATATAGTGCTACAACTCTAAGTTTAATTACCCTGGGTTGACAATTTAATTGAGGGTTTTTTTAGTGCATACAAAACACCCATCAAGCATTGTGGAGATGAGACAGGATACCTTAGAAATATCATCCTTCCTCATAAGGATGGAAGGATCTAGAGCTTCTTGCACTAAACAAGACGGAGGAACAACATTGAAATTCCCTTGCACCAAACAATATGGAGATAAATCATTCCTCTTGACCACATCATGAAAAGAGCTGCCATGAATGGCAACGGAGCCTGAAGATGAATCCTTAAGAGGGAAAAATGACGACCCAACAAAGGATCCAAGGCTTGGAGAAGGAGTTGCGCCGCTGGACGAAGGAGACGCCATTGGATATGAAGGACCTACAAACATGAGTTTCAAGGGTACTGAAGGGCCCCGAGCGGAAGCCATTTCTCGATAAAAAAAAAAAAAACTTGAAAAAATTTCAATTTTGTTACAGAACAAGAATCAATGTTTATACATATTAATCATAGATACATATAAACAATGGTTGGATTTATACGAATGAATAGTGTTGACCACTAGGGTTAACTGTGGTTGGATTGATGAGAGGTTTTGGGAGAATTTCAGTAGATGTTTGATGATTTCTTACAAATATGTATGATAAACTATACAATATTGCATTTATTTTTATTTTTGTTGATTGAATATTTGGTCAATTATTATAGAAGTCACTGTTGGCCTATCTTGAAGGACAATTATTTTACTTGATGTTATCTTTATTTAATAGTTGGATTGAATGCCTTTTTATCTGCCTTATTGACTATTTTTTTTCATTGATGTAACAACCCATACTTTAGCCTTAGACAATTAAAACATCATTGTTTTATCATCTTAATAATTCAATGCTTTGCATTTGTTTGGAGTCAGTTAGATTGAGTTAGACATTTGAGATGTGTACATATAGATATTTTTATGTGTTAATGTTATATGCTCATGACAATGATTGTTTAAACATGAAAAATAAAATCAAGAGTTTTGGTACATGGATATTGGTTCAAGTTATGTTGTGAATGTGTAATAGATGCAAGGCATGATGTAAATAAACATACAGTTCTTAATTGAACATCAATGCAAAAATGGATTCTTATATGAAATGTGTGATGTATTTGCATGGATATGAGTTATTGGTGAACTTACATATATGTTGGTGAGATATGTGATAGCCAAATGATGACTATAGTGTTGAGGTAACTCAGATGCTGTATAAAAAAAGAAGATAATGCATGCTATAAGTTGTACTTATTATTTAATTTATGATTCGAAATATTGTTGTGATCTATGGTAAGTGTGGTTTTGACAGGACACACAACTTGCCCATAGTGGTTGTTTGATGACATGACTCTGAGAACAATAGTTTCACAATATGGTTTGATGTAGGGTGTTGAACCTAGTTCTATAAGGAAGGGTGTAGGTAATTCCCACCATTTATCCTCCGAAACCTAGAGTCGTGGGAGGGTTGTGTGAAGTCATGCTCTCCTAGACATGTGATGGCGACTGCTGGTTCCCTGTTGGGAAGCTTGGCCAATGTTAAGAACCAAATATCAATATAGCATAGAAAATCCTCAGAAAAAGTACTCAACGCCTTGAAAAAAAGAGAATTTCAGATAATAAGCCTCTTTGAGGGGGCAACCTCCTATTACCCCACTTAAATGTTCAAGTATAAGATGATTCAAAATGAAAATGTCTCCTTGGTATATATAGGAGACTAGGAGGTATAATTACAACTAATGGCCTAAAGCCGACATAAATAAAATAACATTACTAATATAATATGCCCCAATTAAAGGGTAATGAGCCAATATTAGGGCTTAACATGCCCCTCCCCTTGAGACAAGTGTTGTCCGCAACGCTTGAGTAACTCTGGATGCTTTTGTATAAAAGACTCATCTTCTCAAGTGGAATCTTCAGCCGATGGTTTCCTCCATTTAATGAGATACTCTGAAATGGATCTATTCCTTAGTTGGCAAATTCTTGTGTCAGTGATGGCTTCAGGCTCCAATATGATTTTTCCTTCCTTGTCAAGTTTTGGCAATATAGTTTGAACCGGGATCTTGTCGCCTATAACCTTCTTTAAGCATGAAACATGGAAAACTGGGTGTACTCGTGAAGATGCAGGCA
>JASDQU010014006.1:65112-81269 GCA_032191745.1 Picea mariana | reverse complement strand
TAGCAATCATTGGACTATTCATTACATATTCCCCCATAGTAAGATTTATCTTATTGCATTTTCCTGAGCAATTGATAGTTCCTCCATCTGCAATCATTACTTGAAACTCTGGCGCTGGATATACAAAGCAATTGAGATCTTTGGCTAATTTATAGTGAATGAAATTATGAGTATTTCCAGAATCAATTAGGACTATTACCTTTTTCTTTTTGATGTATCCTTCGATCTTGAGGGTTTGAGGAGTGCTAATTCCAGCCAATGCATTACACGATATCGTGGGATTCAACTCTTCAGACGAAATTGCTTCTATGTTTTAATCTTGAGATGTTTCTTGTTCTTGTTCTTGTTCTTCTTCCTCTTCACAATCTATGTAGAATAATTTTTTCTCACCACACTTATGTCCCTTACTGTACTTGCTGTCACAATTAAAGTATAAACCTTTTGCTTTTCTTTCCTCCAATTGTTGAGGTGTTTTAGAAGAAGGAGCATTGTTCTCTCTATAGATGTTAAGATTGGTCCTTCTAGTAGCCATAGCCATATTTTTACTTTCAACATTTCTTGCCACCTTAAATGCATTCTCCAATGATTTGGGTTCCCAAGGGTGAACCTCATGTTGAATATTATCCTTTAAAGTTCCTATGAATACATCAATCAAGTGCTCATCTGGAATATCGGTTACCTTTATATTCAATCTTTGGAAGTTCTCAATGTGCTCGGTAACTGAACCCTTTTGCTTGAGATTTATCAATTGGATAAAGAAGGTATTGCTCCTTGTATCCTCATAGTGTGCTATCATTTCTTCCGTGAAAATTGTCCAAGTGACGAGTGATTTGCGAAAACAAAGCCATCGATACCATACAAATTGATTAGGTTCTAAATATAAAGAAGCAATTCGTACCTTTTGTGTATGTGGCACATTATGGAGATCAAAGAATTGCTCCATCTAAAGTATCTATGTAATTGGGTCCTTGCCATCAAACTTCCTCATATCAATATTAGGAACATGGTTGGTATTCAAACCAAAGTTGGAGTTTCTCCATTCTTGATTCACCTTCCTTGTGTCCTCATCATGAATTTCATGGGATGCATTTTCACTTTCAGGTGTCTTCTCTGTTACGAAATTTTTCAATACTTCCATGGTCTCCCCTTTTAAACCATCTATCTTAGTATCCAACTTAGCTTCCATTGAATCCATCTTAGTATCCAACTTAGCTTCCATTGAATCCATCTTATTTTGTAGTTCATTGATGTTCCTACACATTTCTTCACCTTCATCAGGAGTCCAAGTAGGATTATCTGGAGGCTTATTTGGTGTAGAAGTTCCTTTTTTGGGTGGCATGTTGGCCAAGTATCACTTTTGAACCTTGATTTTGAGGTGGTTATGCTAGACAATATTTCTTCTGTTGTATCTCCCAAGTTTCGACCCTTCTGGGTATGAAACTTTATTTTATGTATTTATTTGATATTTCTTCTCTGCAATGCCACAGGTCTGATCAAAATTGGATGTTCCAAGTGAAATTTATGGTAACTTCCCCACAACTTGCCGATTTTTGGCCTTTCCAGGAGATCTCACTTGTATAGTGTTCCCCGCACAAAATAATTGATATAAAATTCTAAAACTCACACCAAAAATACTACAGACTATCCACGATCCAATGCAACCAATCCTACGCAATTTGGATACTCTAGGAAGAAGTTATGATTGTTTTACCTGGAACACCTTCTTGAGACTAGTCAATAGGACTAGTCAGATACCCTATCTTACACCGGGTGTATCTACAAATTTAAGATGACCTAGAAGATGAAATTTTTACCACAGATACCTTACTAATTTATATAAATAGCCTCCAGATCTCAGGGTCTGAAATGTTACAGAAAAGTTTTTATAGTGAAAATTTTGCAATGACTCAGTTAAGGATGATTCCAGAACCCTATCTTGTATAGGCTATATCTCCAAAATATAAGCCGTCAGGAGTTGAATTTTGAACCCAACATACCTTGATCTGTCTACTAAATATCCTCCAAGACGTTCCTTCCGAAATTTTGTAGAAAAAAATTTATAGTTAAAATTCCAAGGTGTCTCAGATGTAGCAGCGAAACCCCAAGACCTTGAGCTCTGATACCATATGTTAAGAACCAAATATCAATATAGCATAGAAAATTCTCAGAAAAAGTACTCAACGCCTTGAAAAAGAGAGAATTTCAGATAATAAGCCTCTTCGAGGGGGCAACCTCCTTTTACCTCACTTAAATGTTCAAGTACAAAATGATTCAAAATGAAAATGTCTCCTTGGCATATATAGGAGACTAGGAGGTATAATTAAAACTAATGGCCTAAAACTGACATAAATAAAGTAACATTACTAATATAATATGCCCCAATTAAGGGGTAATGAGCCAATATTAGGGCTTAACAGTCGAGATGTATGACAATTCCGCTTATGGGTTCTATCTGGAGTTTGGTCAATATAGTTGATGCTCCAACTTAGTCCAACAGAGGAAATGATAGGATGGAAGATGGAAGTAGGTTAGAATGGAAGGATGCTTTGATGCTAGTTGAGAATATTGATTCGGGATTAGAGATGTCACTATTGTTTACTCACTTGGTTACTACCATGTTTAAAACCCTCTTTTGATTTCCTATTGATATTTTAAGTGTGATAATGAGTTATTGATGAATTGGTATAATTTTTTTCATTAAGATTATTAAATGATGCATTAGTTGATTTGGTGTCCTACATGTCTTGGTGTGATCATATAGGAACTATGCACTAGAGGAAATGGTTGTTTATCGTTAGTACATGCATGAGATATATGTCCGCTAACTACGCACACATACCCTACACATGTACACTAGTACAATTAATTAATGTATTAATCATTAAAGTAGATTATTAACTATTTAATTGAATGTTTATTGATTATGTAAATTATATTGCATACAAAATATTTAGAAGCATTAAATACCTTCTTTGACTTTGATTGATGGTTGGTATGATGAATTAAATGAGCATGGTGGTTTGTCATGTACATTTTAGGGAAAATTGGCAAATGCATTTATTAGCTAGCATGAGAAGAAAGACTTTGCATTTTATTTATTGTTTTTTAATGCAAGTCATTTATATTTTAGTTTTATTTTAATCTTTTCCCAAAAATCTAGATAAGGGAGGTTGATGGATAATAATGAGGGTGGTTGAAGAGACTTGGGGAAGGGTGTATGGAAACTTGATAAATAGGGAGAATAAATGGTGAGGAAGGGGATGGAGATGTTTGAACATGCTGAGAGGTTGTGAAATCTTTGGAAGATATATTTCTTATGATGGTTTTGTTTGAGCATTTGTGCTTTGTTGTTCTTGGAGTCATGAACACGGAGGGCCAAGAAACCGAAAGGTTTCTTGGAGCTAGGAAGACGACTAGGCTCCTAGTTGGCTGGGAGGATTCCGTTGTTTCACTTTGGGAAATCAGGAAAAGAATGGTTGGAAGCATCTTCCTATTACTAGCAAAGCTTCATTGCAATTGATGAGATTCAATAGACCATGGAGGAGGTATTTTCATTGGTATTTTGTTGTACTTTTGTTTTAAGTTTTAAATCTTAGAGTTAACATATTACTTAATTCATCATGTTATTTATAGTTATCATTGAGCAAATGTAAAAGAGTTGTGGAAATGACAATCAATGAAATTATATTAAAACAAAGTTTTTAATGCATATGTATTTAATGAGTGATTAATTTCCTAACATCCTAGATGGGTGTTACAATTGATCATATTACCTCACAAATGATCACCTTTAGATTAATGTCCAAAATATTGGCACTAGCCTATGTGCAACTAAGAGGGAGGCCAATGTCACCTCACCTACCCTCTTCACGCTTTAGGCTGGATCTCCTCCAAAGAAAGGGGGGATTCCCTAAGGTAGTATTGTTAAATCCTAGGCAATAAGAGCTCAAGGTGAAAATGAAGAGTGATTTTATCAAAACAATTGTTGTAGTATATGTTTAAAAGAGAAGTGATGGGAGGATCAAGACTACTGTCAAGTCCATTGGGAAAGTGGAGTCAAGAATCAATTATTAATGGAAATAACTAATATATCAAGAGTTAATGTACCCAGAATTAAGAACCTATAAAAAAATCATTCTTGTTGTCCACCAATTGCAAAAAAATAATTGTGAATACTCAGATTAATGAATAATTCCAAACATGTAGGAGAGAGTGTATTTATTGAAGGATATGTAAATATGTATCTAGCCAAATTAAGAAGAAAGATACACATGAAGAAATTCCAACAACAAGAAACAAAGGCTTATAGGGGGATGCACCACACATCAATTCTTGTAAATAAAGGAACAATATTCTTGATTAGGAATAATTGTTACTTATATTTTTATCCCTTCCACATACATTTGATGCAAGAAATTTATAGCCATAGTCTTCAATAAGTGAAGCCAAGCACATATGCCACAATAGTAGAAGTTTCTAACCTTCCATTGCCTTCAAGATGTTCAACAAATCTCAAGGGGAAAATCCCCAAATCCAACCATGATCAAATGGAGAGAGAAAACCCTCACAAATGTTTGAGTTCAATTCCTTTTACAATAAACAAAGAATTGATTTGCTAGATCCAATAGTCTCCAAGGAATACAATAAAATATTATATTTATAACCTCTTCAACAAACTCATTAGTAAAAATAGAAGTGAGTTGTTGGGATCCACTTTCCTCTCCTAAAAGAAACAATAAAATATACGTATTTATCTCCAAGGAAAACAATATAATAATGTTCTCATATAACTAATTCCATGAAAAATTTCAACAATAACAAAATAATGAGTTTGTTAAGAAGCACCTCCAAAATTAGGTAATAAGGTGGGATGCATCCTCTAGGTCATTGAGTAGTTTACCAATATATAAATTATGAAAATGATAAATTAATTTTCTGTAAGTGTGCCCTTCAAGAGGGAGAATCCACACATGTCTCTAACCAATTTTGAACCAACTTTTCTTGAGGCATGTGCAGGAGTAACAACCTTGACCAAGCCAATAATATAATAATATTTGAGTAAGAGAGGCATACTTGAAAGATGTGCAATGCTAACCACCTTCACCAAACCAATAACTAACTTGAGGATTATGTCCTTGATAATTGCGCAAGGTAGTAATATCTTTCTTCAACAATGATTCGGGAGGATCCAGAATACCTCAAAATTCAAATGTCTCAAAACACGATGAAAAGGTCGCCGTGACAAAGAGCTCAATGAGAGATTTCCAACGCTGCTTGAATGGGTTCAAACAGACTTCGTATGAGAAATATATCGTGTTCTAAAGTTTTTGTCAAAAAGGATAAAAGAAAGGATAGAGGTGACACATGGTAGTCTCATGGGAGGACACGTGGAATCCCTACAAAGTGACATGTGGAACCCCTCCAAAGTGACACATGGAATTCGTACATGACGTGGCATTGAGGTGTCACTGACTATGTGTTGATGTGGTAGATAATGATATGACACTGGAGATGACATGGCAAGTGATGATGTGGTAGAGTGTTGATGGGAGAGGACAACTAGATCAATCTGGTGGTGACACGTGGACCAATATAGTGGTGACATGTGGAACCCCCAAAAAGGTGTCACTGACTATGCATTGATGTGGTAGATAATGACATGGCACTGGAGATGACATGGCAGGTGATGATGTGGCAGAGTGTTGATGGGAGAGGACAACTAGATCAATCTGGTGTTGACAAGTGGACCAATATATTAGTGACACATCGAACCCCCAAAAAGGCCACCTTATCCTAATCCAGTCTAAAATTGTCGATGGGAGGCTTGACCCTGTGACCTCCCCGATGCTAAAGTCTTAACAACCATGCCACAACCAATACACCAACTTGTTACTTGTTAAAGCTTGTTGGAATTATTTTAATTAAGGTGATATATTGTTGTATAGCCAACCGACCACCACATAATCATATATTGGCCCAAAATATTCCTATGGTTGCGGGCTTGGAGATTTGAAACATATATGGTTATTTCATGTGGTTATTGGATGGACCATATATAATATGGTATTTATGAAGATTTGTTGGTTAATATAATATTTGTTGGGATATTATAATATATATGGTTATACACCGTATATTCCATATCCCATTTAAAGTGGATCGAAACCAAACTTTAACCATAGCATGTGCCTTGTAAGGCATGCAACATAATGAATGTTTGACCATATATTATGGTTATTAAAAATTTGGGTTTGATTATTATAATATGGTATGGAATCGAATAAATTAATTTAACTATATATATTATATGGTTGAAACAAATATTTGGAGATACCATATATATGGTTATTTAACCATATATTCTTTTCCCCATAAAATTTGGATCGGCTAAGGATATTTCACCATGGTATTACATGGTTCATTTGTAAGAATTTTTATGATCCTTTTGTAATATTGAGATATATGAGCTTTGTAAGCCCTCTTGGTGAATGGTAAAGGGGAGAGATAGATTCCAAAGGCTTTTAGAAGCCATTGTACTACAACAAAGTAGAAGACTATATTTGAGACTAAAGACTTTGATGTAATTTTTCCATTTGCAACATAATTAAAGAGGCCACTCCATTGGAAGCGGACCCAGAGACGTAGCCCACACTGGGTGAACTCTATCATCATCTCGTTGTGTCATTCTTATTTCCTTTCCACTTGTTATTATTTCTCATAGTCTCTTTATGCATTTCTTCTATCTTGATTTTCACACTCTTTTAAAGTAATCAATTCATTAACTGGATAAGTAAAATATCCAGATCAAGTTGGTATTAGAGCTAGTAAGCTAGTTTGATGTGGTTTGTGAGTGTGGATGCTTACCAGGTCTAGAATCCAAAAGGGAGAAGGAAAATTTAAGGAAAAATTGAGATGCACTCGAAGAGGAGAGATGGCCACACCAAGGAAAAAAATCCTTTTAGCTCTAAAGAGGATTTCTTCGAGGCATTCAATTTAATGAAGGCAATGGTGAAAGAGTTCTACAATGAAACATGACAACAAAGAGGTGAAGACACAAGTCAAGTCAAGAATGAAGATTATCATCCTTCACAAAAAACATCTCCTCCTTCTTCTCCTCATCCTTCTCATTCTCCTTCGTCTTGGTCTCCATATCCTCATAAGAAGATTGCTCCAAAGAAGACATTGTTGAAGTTGGATGTCAAATTTGACTTACCCATGTATAATGGAGAGATTAATGCAGAGAGATTAAATAATTGGATTTGAAAAATAGAAGTTTGTTTTTATGTTCAACAGATTAATGAAGAAGAGGTAAATATTCAATTGGCCTCTCTTCGTCTTGAAGGTACAACACTGATTTGGTGGGAAAAAGTAAACTTCAAGAAGGTGTGCAAAAAAATGGTAATATTATTTCATCTTGGTCTGAATTCACATCTGCATTAAAGAAACAATTCTATCCTTCAGAATATACACAAAAAGTAATTATGGAATGGAAGAATTTGAGACAAGGAAAAGGGAGAAGTGTGTGAAGTTTTACTGAAGAGTTTAGGAAGAAAGAATTGGATTTAAATATTCCATTTTATTTTCAAGAAACTCTTCTAAAATACATCGGTGCCTTGTGTTATCCCCATTTTGTGGGATAACTAAGGAGATGATGTATTGAGGCCCTCGGGTTGAAGATATGGAGTGTCGAGAGACCACATGACTAGCAGTGTCCACTTGCGCATATTGAAGCATGTTCTATCACCATAGTTTGGATCGATTATCAACACATCCACCACACTAGCTAGCTTCTGGACAACACATGGGTCTTTCTCCATGCAGTACAAGTCAGGTATTGTGGCAGGTAATCACCCTAATATTTGAGGCATTTAAACATGTTGTGTTTAAGATACTTTTGATTATAGAATTCTTGCTTGGACATTATGCTTTTGACCCTATTTCACCTTGGTGAGTGTCATAGATTTCCTAGTAAGTGGCCAACGTTTGGGGAAGGGTTGCAACTGGGGGTCCCTTGAGAGGTTATCGTACCATTCCCGACCATACTTACCACTTTCTACTCATTACACTCCCATCATATTACCCTCTTCTAGGCCCTTTGAATTTAGTGACCCAAGAAGGGCATGTACCTCATTTGATGGGAAGAAGGGGATGAAGGCCCAGGGGGATGTTTGATGGTAAAATACGAGAGACAGGAATAGAAACCTCCTAGATGCTCTCCCAGACACGTCTTGAGAATGATGACTTTCTTCTCTTGAAAGAATTGAAGACCTACATAATATCAAACATATAATAAATATCTTGTTTGAATATAAGACTAAAACAAGTGTGTTACAACGCTTTACATGGTTACCTCTATGGCACTTTGTGGACCTCTTCTTTCAAGTGACATTGTGTTTCTTCTCCCCAAGCTAATCAATTCACTATTGGGAGTGCACACGTGTTTGGATAATTAATTAATTAATAAATGGAAATAAATGGTCTTGGAAAAAGGTTGCATCAAAGAAGAAGGTGCAACACACCCCTACAAAGGCACCCATAAATGAGATAATATGAGCCCTTGTATGTCGTGAAACTCATTGAATATGAAGTCTAACCCCCTATCCACCTCATCATCCACTACATGGCCTTGAAGGGGCATCCTTGGGAGAATCCCCTATTTGAGGGTTTTGGTCTACCCAATAGGACTTTTATGGCACCCCTCCCATACCTAAACTTGGTCAATTGTATAGGGTCTTGGAGAATTTGTTTAATTTGATGAGGTAGTTTTGATGCACATGTTTAGGTGAATTTTTTATTAGATGTGTTTTTCACTTGCCATGATATTTTGACTTGATATCCTTGGAGGGCGTGCCTATTTGTTTTGCAGGACCTTGTTTTGTGGAAAGTTTTGGAGGAACAAGCCTAGCTTGGGATTCCATGGGGATTGAATCCCACAGGTCGGATGCCAAAGGCCCACATGCCAGATCATGATGAATTTCCTTTGGAGGCCTAAAAGACACCTTGAAATACATGACCTATCCCTCACATGCCAAACAACTTTCCTAGGAGGGAAAAAACATCACTTCTTGAGGCTTGATGTCACCTATGGCTAGGGTTTGTGGTGATGGAGGTACTTATTATTGACACATGGCACATTTTGAAGGAAGGAGGCTTTGAATCATGAAGAAGGGGCTTGGATGAATGGAGGCTTAGCCATGCTTCCCCAACTGCAACAACTTGTTCCAAGTGCCAAAACATCTCCCTAAAGGGGTGACATAATCTTATTTTAGGGTTTCTAATGTGAAAAAGTGAAAATTAAATATTATTATTTTTGTAAAGGGGTAATATAAGGGTTTTTGACCCCTTATATTATGTTTTACCCTAATTAAGTAGACAAAATATGTTTTAGAAATTTTGTATGAATAGAGATCATGCGAATCTCATTTCATAACATAACTCTCCCATTGTGAGAAGTAATTGGCTAAATTTTTTTCCCTCCTTTGGAAACCTTCTCCCTCTTGTGCTTTTTGTCTTGGTTTCTTTATGCTATTGGTAGAAGAAGTAGTGCACTACCCTTATTGGAGTTCCTCTTTGGCATGTGTGGTGGATTTATCTCGGTAAGAGGAGGTTTATCTTGTCATTTCTTGAACTAGGTAAGGATTTATCTCGTTGATGCTCCATTGCTTAGTCACAATTTTTATTTTATAGATTTCGTGGGGAGTATAAGGATTTGAAACCCCACCATTATCTATCATTTTATGTCTAGAATGTATTTTTTGCACAAGGTTTTACTAGGAGAAGTAAAAGGGTTTACACCCTCCTAGTATCTACTAGCTTAACATTTGATTTCCATGGGGAGTAAGAGGGTTTACACCCCCAAGGAGATAGCATTGTTTAGCTCTTTATTTACTTGACTCCATAACCCAATAGCTAAAGGAACTAGTATAATTGCATTGGATAAATAAAATATTGCATTGGTGAACGTGAAATTTTTACGATTTGAAGGTTGTCTAAGTTGGAATCAATTCTTTGCACTATAAGATTGATTGAGCCACTAGGGCATCATATTTGACTATGTATTTCTTGATGTTATTATAAGACTTAATATACAACCATTAGGGATGCATAAATCCTAACATTATTTCATTTATAACTTGATTTTCAATTGTCGGAATTTTCCAAGAGTTTGCCACACTTATCTACTTGGTCTAGCGCAACATTTGCGTAGATTATTTGTGAGTTTTGGTGGTTGGATTTACTGTTGTAACAAATAGTTTGATACATCCACAAGTCTGCAAAATATCTCTGCAAACACCTTTTGTAACAGCCTTGTTTCATTGTTAAAGTCTCGTGCTTTCATTCTTGAGTATCGCTAGTGTTTATCTAAGTTATCTCTAACATCTTTCATTGGAATTTTAGCAATTGTTTGGTAGCTTTAATACTCATCTCTTTGCTGATATACATTGTTGTTTACTGCTGCAATTAGGGACAACAAGCTTTTATTTTCCACCTAACATTATACATATATGCTCGGCTTGTTCTTGTGTCTCGAGAAGGTACAACATTCTTTGCAGTTGTTATTATCTCTTGGAAACCATTGGATACTACTTAGACGCTTTCCAAAGCCTTTCTGCATCTTCTACCTTGACCTATAGGAGGACAATCCTGCATAACTTCACTTTTCAAATCCTTCCCCCCATGGTCACTGGGATTCCCTCCTTGAGGTGATTCTATCATCTCTATAGTGATGGGAATACCTGCCTAAGGTGATAGTGGGTAGGTGTTCTCAAAGTTGATGCCATTTGGTGGTTGGGTTGGGATTTTCCAAACCTACAACGTGTACGATAACAATTTAGTGTCGTTTCCAGGGATCATTTTGAATCCTCTTCCGAACCGTAAGAGACACTTTGAAAAGCTATCCCAAAGCCTTTTCTCTAGCTTTCCTGGTGAATCCACTTAAGGGACATTCCCTTTTTTGGTGATCTCTCCTTGAAGCTCATCTAGCAACTCCACCTTCCTAGAACCCTTCCTCCTCTAATCATTTTCCCGCAGGGAGGTTCAAACCTTCTAAGGTCTACCGAAGAAGGGCTCCCCTCAAGTCTCTCGTTGTCAAAACCATCTTCCATGGTACCCTTCCCCTTGCTCCAATGGCTCAACCTTGGGAAAATGACCTCTACAAACCCCTTAACATGCCCACCATCCATTGATACCCCAACATAATGCCAAAATATTCAAATAAGTGGTTTCCAAAGTTCCCAGGAAACAATGTAGCGATTGTTGAAGATCATCTCTACACCATAGGTTGGGACATGGATAATGCATAAGTTAAGCATGGGGATATATCCATGAGGCTATTGGCTTCATCATTAATTGAAGAAGCTCTCAGATGGTTCATAGGTCTTCTGGATAATTATGTCACATCCTATGAAGATTTTTCCAAATTATTTAAGAATAGATGGACAACAAAGAAAGATAATGGGATGAAGCTTGTAGCTCAATTCAATAAGATAAAGAAAAAGGAGAACGAGATAGTGAGTGAATTTGATACCAAATTTGACAGGTTATACAATTATATTCTAATAGATTTACGTCCTACAAATGCAATAGTATGTCTCCTTTATGTGAATGCATTTGATGGGAAATTTTGTTTTATTTTGAAGGACAATAAACCCACTTCTTTGGAAGAAGCCAAATAATACAGTTATGATATTGAATAAAATCTCCTTGAATCAAAGGTAGACCCTTTTCAGTATCCTTGTATCAAGGAAGAAGCAAAGACTAAGGCTTGTGGTAGTAGTTCTCCTGATCCGATTGCCCTCTTGATTCATAAGATAGACCAGATGAGTACTCAATTTGTCCAAGTACATAATTAAATCATGGGTCATTTGACTAGAGAAACCAATCTGCCTCCAAACCTCAGTTTACCAAAAAACAAAGAGATGCCGCAGGTTGGAAACCAAGGCCTCAACAAGAGGCAAATTCCCCTCATACTTTGAAACCAGTTGGGATGGTTGACACAAAATAAGAGGCTTGATGTCTTCCATGCTAAGAGCCTCATAGAGAAGATGAGTGTCCCTAACAAAATGAGGATCATTCTGACAATATAAATTTTATGGATATGATTTGTAGTTTCCAAGAGGAAGAAGTCACACAAGAACAAATCAATGAAGCCATAAGACATGGGGAAAGAGAGGGGAGACTTTAAGCCTTGAATAAATTAACAAACGATCAAAAGGAGGAGTTAAGGAAGATATAATATTTGACCTACACCAGAAGAAACAAAGCTTCGACCCCTCCATCAAAACTTGCCACTCCTCCTCCATCTACAAAGAAGGTGGTCCCACCACCTCCACCTCCATTACATGAGTTGCTTCCTAATCCAACTTCCATAGATGAGAGTCAATTGAATATATATGTTGCAACCATGTTTGGAAAGCTAAATATGATGGTCCTGGTGACATAGATGTGCGAGGTCCCTTCTTTAAGGAGGTAAGTCTTGAAGTTATTACAAGTACTGACTGTGAAGGAATATCCTCCTATCATTTTGAACACTATGTATCTCGATCAACAAAGGGAAAACAATCCTCCCTTCTATCTTTCATTGGGAATGAATGGCCTCTACTTGAACAACTGTATGCTTGATTCTAGGGCTTCTACAAATGTCATGTCATTGAAAGTGATGGAACAAATTGGTTTGAAGACAACCCGACCCTATGGAAACATGTGTGGTATTGTTCTAAAAGGGTCAAGGTTTATGGGGTATGTGAGGACATTGAGTTCTTTTTGATTTATTTTCCACATATCATCCTCCTCGTGAACATAGTGGTGATCGATTTTTTGGATGATTGGGGGATTCTCTTATCGAGGAGTTAGTTTTCCACCCTTGGGGGTTTCCTTAGAATGGACCTCACCCATGCACACATTCCCATGTAATATGACACTTTTGAGGTATTATACAGTCGAGGGAGAGCTGAAAAGAGTGTAATTGATCCCAATGGTGAATTGCTTATGTTGTGCTTGAGGTAACTGTAGATTAGCTCTCTTGTTTTTCTAGTTTCTTAGCACATCCTTTGGATGTAAGATTTGTTTAAACTAGTTTGTTTATATATGATATTATTGTCCTTTACATTTGAGAATATAGATTTCATGTTTATTTATGATTAATATGCATGTTGTCTAAGTTTTCATTCGTAGGGAATCAAATGTTTGACGAAACTTATTGGCAAGAATTGTCTTAGTTTAGAGGTTCTCAAAATTGGAGAGGTGAAGCCTTGGAATTCAACTCTTCACCCATCTGCAAGATATTTTGGAGCAAGAGTCCCTCAACCATCTCTCAAAGGACCCCATAGCCCAAGGATTCAAGTCTTGAGCAAAAATTCTTCCTCTCTCTTTCTCAAAAATTTCTAAACATTCTTCTTTGGTTACTTTCATACATGCAAGGATAAGTTGTTATTTCAAAATTAGATCTAAAGCCGTTTTTATTTGTATGCTAAAAGCAAGTATATCTAGATTTCATTTTACAAAGTCTTATTCTTCAATAGATATAGCTTGCACAAATCTATCCTTTAGCTAGTTTTTAAAAGAGAAATTTAAAGACTATAAGGTAAAATTTAATTAGAGTGCTTTAAAGAATTAATTGGAAAAATTAGTGATATTGTATTTGCTTTTTTGGAATAGCAAACAATATCATTAAGAAGGATCTTCATTTTCTCGTCTTATTAGTCTCATTTTAGCTAATTTAGTGTAGGTTTTAGTTAGAAGTTTTTGGCAATTTTTTGTACATTGTCTAACCCTTTTTGCAGGTGATTTCTAAAGGCTTTTTGAGCATCTTTTAGCATATATATCTTGCTGTTTTTTTCAGGTTTGCAGACAGCCAAGAGGAATTTATGCCGAAATTTTGAATATTTAGACCATCCAAGACCCCCGAGAGCACTTTACCTCTTCAAGAAATAAACCTTTCTGGAAAACTTGTAAAACTTGTGATCTAGAACTATAAGGATCACAAGCCTTCCCAAAAATATCATTGTAACCACATCGATAAAATCAGTGGGCTACGCAGTGCCCAGTTTTCAATCCCCCTTGGGGGATCGATGTCCTTTTGTGTGATTGTCTCATTTTTGTCTTTCTTCACTGCTTTCAGGTTCCACTAATCTAAAAAGATAAAATTGATAATAAAATCAATCACAACACCGCAAAACATTTAGAGTAGTTTCATTTTTGTAGATTAGCTTAGCTTAGATTTCAATTTTTAGTTTAACTTAGTTTATGTTAAGACCTAATATTGGCTCATTACCCCTTAATTGGGGCATATTATATTAGTAATATTATTTTATTTATGTCATCTTTAGGCCATTAGTTGTAATTATACCTCCTAGTCTCCTATATATACCAAGGAGACATTTTCATTTTGAATCATCTTGTACTTGAACATTTAAGTGGGGTAAAAGGAGGTTGCCCCCTCGAAGAGGCTTATTATCTGCAATTATCTCTTTTTCAAGGCATTGAGTACTTTTTTTTGAGGCTTTTCTATGCTATATTGGTATTTGGTTCTTAACATATGGTATCAGAGCTCAAGGTCTTGGGGTTTCACTGCTACATCTGAGACACCTTGGAATTTTCACAATAACTTTTTTTTATACAATGTTTCAGAAGAAACAGATTGAAGGATATTTAGTATACGGATCAAGGTACGTTGGGTTCAAAATTCAGCTCCCGAGGCCTTATACTTTCGGAGATACAGCCTGTACAAGATAGGGTTCTGGAATCATCCTGAAATGAGTCATTGCGACATTTTCACTATAAATTTTTTTCCGTAATGTTTCAGACACTGAACTTCGGAAGATATTTAAAGAAATTAGTAAGGTATCCATGGTAAAAAGTTCAACTTCTGGGTCATCTTAATATTGTAGATACACCTTGTGTAAGATAGGGTATATGACTAGTCCTATTGACTAGTCTCAAGAAGGTGTTCCAGGTAAAACAATCATAACTTCTTCCTAGAGTATCCAAATTGAGTGGGACTGGTTGCATTGGATCGTGGACAATTTGCAGTATTTTTGGTGCGAGTTTTAGAATTTTATATCAATTATTTTGTTTGGGGCACGCTATACAAGTGAGATCTCCTGGAAAGGACAAAAATCGACAAGTTGTGAGGAAGTTACCGTAAATTCCACTTGGCACATCCAATTTTGATCAGACCTGTGGCATTGCAGAGACAAAATATTAGAGAACTACATAAAATAAAGTTTCATACCCATAAGGGCTGAAACTTGGGAGATACAACAAAAGAAATATTGTCTAGCAGAACCACCTCAAAATCAAGGTTCAAAAGTGATACTTGGCCAACATGACACCAAAAAAGAGAACTTCCACACCAACTAAGACTCCAAAAAATCCTACTTGGACTCTTGATGAAGGTGAAGAAATGCGTAGGGACATAAATGAACTACAAAAGAAGATGGATTCAATGGAATCTAAGTTGGATACTAAAATGGATTCAATGGAAGCTAAGTTGGATACTAAGATGGATGGTTTAAAAGGGGAGATCATGGAAGTATTGAAAAATTTCGTAACAAAGAAGACACCTGAAAGTGAAAATGCATCCCATGAAATTCATGATAAGGACACAAGGAAGGTGAATCAAGAATGGAGAAACTCCAACTTTGGTTTGAAGACCAACCACGTTCCTAAGATTGATATGAGGAAGTTTGATGGCAAGGAACCAATCACATGGATACTTCAGATGGAGCAATTCTTTGATCTCCATAATGTGCCACATACACAAAAGGTACGAATTGCTTCTTTATATTTAGAACCTAATCAGTTTGTATGGTATCGATGGCTTTGTTCTCGCAAATCACTCGTCACTTGGACAATTTTCACGGAAGAAATGATAGCACACTATGAGGATACAAGGAGTAATACCTTCTTTAGCCAATTGATAAATCTCAAGAAAAAGGGTTCAGTTACCGAGCACATTGAGAACTTCCAAAGATTGAATATAAAGGTAACCGATATTCCAGATGTGCACTTTATTGATGAATTCATAGGAACTTTAAAGGATAACATTCAACATGAGGTTCGCCTTTGGGAACCCAAATCATTGGAGAATGCATTTAAGGTGGCAAGAAATGTTGAAAGTAAAAATATGGCTATGGCTACTAGAAGGACCAATCCTA
>JASDQU010014006.1:42803-61523 GCA_032191745.1 Picea mariana | reverse complement strand
GCGGGTTTTGCACCCCACAGCCGCGCTTATGCGCTCGATATACGATGATGTTGCACGCATGCGCGCGTTCTCAGTGGGTGCAATGCGATTTTTAATTTTTTAGCCATTTTTGTATAGTTTTGGCTCTTTTGCTGTGCTATGGAACTAATCCTTGTGCCATGAATGACTGTTTTTCTGTGCTGATGACGCGGAGTTCTTGTCACCCTGTGCGGATGAAATTTCAGTGATAACACTTTATTTTATGGGAGAAGGTCATATGATGAGGTTCTTGAACTTCTGATACATCGTGATCTTCGGGAGTCTCTTCATCAGGGGAAGTTACAACTTCCCTTACAGGTTCTGCAGTTCTAGGAACTTCCCTCACGGATTCTGTAGTCCTGGGATTTACAGGTTCCTCTTCATGCATTTCTTCAAGCTGACATCTTCTTGATTTCTTAAGTGCTACTTCTTCATCAAAGGTCACGTCCCTGCTGATTTCAAAATGCAGTGACCAGGAATGTAGATTCTGAAGGCCTTGGATACTTCACAGTATCCCACGAATATTACCTTCTTTCCGGAGGGGTCCATCTTGTTTCTTTTCTCTTTTGGTATATGAATAAACACTGGACAGCCAAATATTTTAAGATGGCTTACCTCTGGCTTCTTTCCAGTGAACATCTCTTTTGGTGTCTTGAGCCCAAGTGCACTATGGGGCAATCAGTTCTACACATAAACAACTATCATTGCTACTTCTGCCCATAAACACATAGGAAGATCTTGATCTTCACAGCTTCCAGCATGGTTCTGTTCTTTCGTTCAGCTACACCGTTTTGTTGGGGATCTTGATCCCAACATCTTTGCATAAGTTCACAATCTCTTTTGAGGTATATTCTCCTCCATTATATGACCTTAGTGTCTTAATATTCCTTACAGAAGGGTTCTCTTATCAAGGCTTTGAATTCCTTGATCTTGTTGAACACTTCAAATATATCTAGGTCTTTTACGAGAATAATCATTAATGGACGATACATAGTATACATACCCATTTATGGAGGATGATGGCATTGGGCCACACATATATGAATGGATGAGTTTTGGGACTCCTTCTGTCTTTCTGTCCCTCTTCGGAAACAGGTTCTTGATGTTATTCCCTTGTGCACATCCATTGCATACGCCTTCATGGTCACCTTTGAGTTCTAGTAAACCTGTGGCCACTTTGCATATGTATGGTAGCACCTTGTAGTTGATGTGAGCTAATCTTCTAGAGTTCACATGGATTCTTCAATAGTGTGGGTCATGGCAGCTTCTGAGTGACCCACCTTCTTCTTTTTCACTGCTGATTGCTTCATTTATGATCTCTCCTTTAGCATGTTGCCTTCTGCAACCTTCTCTATAGCTTCCTCATGTGACCTGGAGCAAGGTCAACAAAACAACAAGAAAGAATAATATCCTTCTGATAATATAAAGCAATAGCATGAACAATCCTCACAGTAGCTCCTTTAGAGCTATCACTTATAATTTATCTGAAGCAAAGATTAAAGGTAAGGAATACAATACAAAATGAGGTCAACACTCTCATAGTGTTGTGACCAAGCATTCTTCCATGGAAACCTGGAACTAACACACGAGGTTTCTCCTTAAGGAGGTGTTAGTTGTATCAGGCAAATCATTTACATCTATATTCTCACATGCTATCAAGTATAATACTTTACGACGATTTCTATCTCAACTAAAGTCATAAACTTGTCATGTGTACCTTTGAATCTTGATTAATCAAACCTGGATCCTTGTCCTCAAGAGTGAGTGCTTACTTTTCTTTCAGGTCTCCTTCACTCAAGTGACGAGTGCTTTCTTCAACCTGTCTGCTGTACTAAGACAATGCACTTGTTCGATCATAGTTCGATCATAGTTCATAGTATGATCAACTTTTAATTCTTCTAATAGTTCGATCATAACTTCAACATGCAACAATGATCAAGATAATTTCATAACAAATAGATGCATATTAGAATAATCACACCTGGGTTGCATCATTCCTTTGAATGTGTTGGATCTTGAGGTCCTTCTGGATCTATGGAAAGATATCCCTTCACCTGCAAATACTTTTTAGGGTTTAACCATTAAACATATGTGAGTACATACCTCGGATAACATTTGCAGGTAGTGGCTCCATCTGGTAGTAGCAGTAATCATTACGAAAAAATTCAAGGGTGATTGCAACTGGTTCTACGGCTGCAACTGCAACTGGTACTGCAACTGTAGCTGGTTCTGAGACTGCAATTGCAACTGCAACTGCGACTTAGGGTTTTATGAGGAAACCCTAATTTTCCAAACTTCAAATTTTGAAATTTTGATCTAGGGGATAGATGCACTGAGCTGAGGCGATTTAGCTGGTGCAGTTGGAATTTCGAAAATCCAACTTTTACCCCTTAAAATCTGATCTGTGGATTTCTGGATTGGTGCTTCTGGTTTTCTGGTACTTCTGGTACTTCTGGTACTTCCGGTACTCTGGTTTTCTAGTTTTCTAGTACTTTGTGAAACTAGGGTTTCACTTTCCAGGAGATCTAGCCACTGAAAAGGTGTGCTCTAAGTGCCAAAATGATTCTTGGGGGAGGGAGAAGCTTTCTAGGTGGTTAGGGAGCTGAAAAGATTCACTTTTTCAGAGCCCTAATTTTTGGGTACGGTAACAGTGACGTTTTTCCTCTTGCGAAATATGCTTCCTTCAGGTTGGCTCTGATACCATGTTAATGTTTATGCCATTATTATAGTTCTTTGCATTTCAATAGATAAGATCAACATAAGAACAAGATCATTGAGAAATACACATTCACGAGAGACACAACATTTATCCTGGGAAAAGAAAACCCAGTAAAAACTTCCTTATCATAAATTGCTAATACAATGTTCAAGAGATAACTCAAACCAATACAGATAATCCTCTCCAAAAGATGCCCCACTCTTCTCCCTCTCTCCAAATAGTAAATTGAAACTTGCCTCTTAAGAATGAGCAAGTGAGTTGTTTTCAAATGAGGCGCTAGCCTCCTTTATTTATACAAGTTCTGGCATGTGTGAAGTGTCTCTTCACTAGCAGGGCCGACTTCTTAATCTGGGTGGGTAAACCCACCTTTATTATATTTCTGGGTCTTCTTATTAACTGCTGGGGCCAACTTCTTATTCTGCCTATTATAATTGTCTGTTGACCAATCCGCAAAAGGGGATTTGGTCCTAATACAATTACCGACATGATTAATCCACAATGGGGATTAATCCTATGAATAAAATAACAACAATAATAACAATACTCTTCACAGTTACATTATTTCAACAACAAAATCAGTTTCACTACCGTACCCTTTTTGAGTAAATCAAGCCAGTAAAAAGAACGCTAATTAAAATTTACTAGACTTTATGTTTGTAGGGTCCATCAACTAGATTAGGCTAGAGCCTTGATTTAGGTTGGAGAGGAAACTCTTCAAGGCTATAAAACAAACATATGATTCTGTGCTAAGGACTGTAGAAGTCCAGTAACGTGGAAATTATCCAAGAACCCCCTCTAACACAGGGGATAAACATGAGGTTTCATGCGGAAAGGTAGCGGAGATAACCACTCCAAAGCTAGACCAAGCGTAGTGGGGAACACATATAGAGGACTTGTCTTGGGATTCCGTTGATCGCATTTTCCATGGAGCTTCGTGGGTCTCGAATCTATTCGAGGTCCTCGGTCGTCTTCTAGAACACTTTCTTTTGATACCCTTGATAGGTTTCGGGCTTGATACCCTTCTTATTATCGCTCACCTGACTGTCGACTGTACCCACCTAGTGATTGTTCACGAGTGGGAAACCTAGTTGCCTTTATTTTAGGGACTTACACAAGTGACCATGGGGGTATACCGCAGTACCTAGGGAAGACATCGAGCAACACTTTGTAGAGTATACCCATAGGGTGCTTCCGTATTGTAGTTTCACTTGCATCGGTAAGTTTCTCTAGTGTTGGTTGGTGTAATTGTTCTTCCAACTAGTTAGTTGTTTTCTTGATTTTCCTTTAGGAGTTTTTCTAGTGTGTGCTCTGTGCTCCCTAGTTTTCCATAGTGAGTTAGTCAGTCATGGCTTTGGGTCTTTGACCAAGGGTGTTATACCGCCCAATCCACCAATTGTGAGTACTTTTTCGGTCTTCCTCTTAGAAACGTGGAGACGCCTCTTTATAGGCATTGTTTTGATAACACTGATTTTCCAGAGTCAGTGTGTGATACTTTTATGGACTTGAATGATCCCGCAAGGGGAGAACTTGTGCATAATATATTCATGGCTAAAGTTCCCGAAATACCAACCAAGGATATCCTTCACAAAGGGATTCTTGTGCTTTTCCCTTCTTCAGAAACGTTGGTGTCCCTTTGATGGCCACTTTGTACATTCCTGAGTTGAATGTGGGACTACCGGTTTGGTTGGGTACCATTCCAAATGTCCCAAATGCTCTTGATGCTTCTTAGTTAAGAACCTTAATTCATGGGCAACCTATTGATGTTTCTTCATCAACAAAGTCTTCTACTCCTCCTTCTCCCGCCTCTGGTAAAAGTATAATTACTAGTAACCGAAAGTCTAAATGAAATAGAAAGAGGAAGAATAGGAAGAAGAAATCACCAACCTCTGCGAGTCATGTTGGAGATAGGTCGACAACCTATGCAAGTCACATTGAATACCAACACCCAGCCTCTGCAAGTTATGCTGGGTGCACGTACCCACCCTCTGCAAGTCATGCTGGGGAAAAAAGTCCAGTCACTGGTAGTCATACTGGTAATAGGTCTGTAGCCTCTGCGAGTCATGTTATCGACCCATCACTAACCTTTGCAAGTCATGTTGGAGATGTGCAACCAACCACCGCTAGTCATGTTGGGGGCATTGATTCTATTGAGAAGCCTAGATGGATAGGACGTAAACCTAATTTCCCTTGTAAGCTTTGTAAGGGAAATCACCTTACTCATCTATGCCCTGACATTCTAGAGGTACAAAGATTGTGGTCCCTATCTATAAGATCTTATGATTATGAGTCTTCTGAGGTTTCCTCACAGTATAATCAACCATTGGTTGAGAAAGTGGTCATGCCAATGCAGTCATCGCCTGATCCCACTCCTCTTTTAGGGGGTGAGGTTCCTTTAGACCATGTAGTATCTTAGCCTATTCAGCCATTGGTTGAGAAAGTTGTCATGCCGATGAAGTCATCGGCTGATCCCACTCCTCTTTTAGGGGGTGAGGTGCCTTTAGACCATGTAGTCTCTCAGCCTATTCATCCATTGGTTGAGAAAGTGGTCATGCCGATGCAGTCATCGGCTGATCCCACTCCTCTTTTAGGGGGTGAGGTGCCTTTAGACCATGTAGTCTATCAACCTATTCATCCATTGGTTGAGAAAGTGGTCATGCTGATGCAATCATCGACTGATCCCACTCCTCTTTTAGGGGGTGAGGTGCCTTGAGACCATGTAGTCCCACATCTTATTCAGCCATTGGTTGCGAAAGTGGTCATGTCAATGTAGTCATCGAATGATCCCACTCTTCTTTTGGGGAGTGACGTGTCTACTGACTATGTTTTTTGCATTTTTCGGTTCAATACTTTCAGAACAAGGGGGCATTCCGCTTGTTCCGAGCACACCCCCTCCAAGCCCTAGGATGGTTTCCTTTGATTGGAATGACCTTGTTGAGCTTCATCTTCCTTCTACTGCACCTTTTAAAATAAGGGTTGAAGTTAATTCAACAAACATTTATCGATGTATCGTGGATGAAGGATCCTCTGCAAGTATTTTATCCTCCTTGGTTTGGAAAGTCTTGGGATATCCTGAGCTTGTGTCTTCTTCGCATGAACTTTTGGATTTTGAAAGACATCCTAATGAATATTTGGGGGTTCTTCCACATTTGCCTATCTTGTTAGGTGGGAAGATTGTTCGTGTCAATGTTATAGTGGTGCAAGGCCCGATATATTTCAATATGCTTCTCGGGCGTGATTATTGTATATGCTATGAACGCTGTGGTATCTACGCTCTTCCGGGTTATGCATTTCCCTCACAATGAAATCATTGTCACTATTGACCAGTTGGCATCTGATAATCACCATCCTAATTCGACGTTAGTTGAAACCATCCCTTTATATGTTCCTAGTGTTTGGGTAGACTCTACCCCGCCATGGGTTAATTATGTGGCGTCTTACCCTCGGTGTTCAATTGCTTCTGAGTAGGAACCTATGCAATCATGTTTTCCTTCTTGAGACTTGGAATCAACAATTTATCCATTGGTTTATCCAATGGGGGCATGGGATCCCTTGCTTCCCCCTCTTGATCCAAGTGGACTTGAGTATCCTTCTATGTCTGATCTCATTGTTTGTAGATCCTCAAGCTCTCATGCTTGTGACTCTTTGCTGATAGACTATTCTAGTCTTGGCCAGGACCTCCATCAACATATGGAGTATGGTCAATTTACTTCACCCTTTTGGACTGTTGACCCTCGTTTGCATGATTTATTGGATTATGAATTTCCTTCATATGAGTCTATCCTTGAAGCCATGACTACGATTTCTATACCGTGGGAGGACTTACACCATGGTTTGTGTTTTATTCCCTTTTGGGAGACTTCCCAAGTTGACTATCGAAGAGACTCTTGGTCTGAGCTTAGAAACGGGCTCTACCTGAACTAGTTTCATACATGAGTCGTAGCCCCCACGAGTCTTCTTGTAAGCCCTTTTTAGACCCTTTAAAACCTGAAAATATTGTCGAGCGATCTTGTTGTCTTTCACAGTCATTAAAATGAAATTTGAAGGCACGTCTGTCCAGTGGTATTTTACCCCTTTTTCGGTCTGGATGGTCAACTATACGAACAAAGGTATACTCTAGGAACTTCAGTTCTCTAGAAGAGTATCCTCAGGTATAGTTTTACCCCTTTTTTCAGGCCCGAGGGACTAAATTTACGAAAAAGGCACCCCCATGGAGTCCATAGTTAAGCTCTTTTCAGACTCCCTAAAATTGAAAACATCGTCGAGTGACCTTGTTTCTTCACACTCGTCAAAATGGCCAAGAAGAACAACCTTTACGGAGTCCATAGTTAATCTTTTTTCAGACTCCCTAAAAATGAAAAGATTGTCGAGTGATATTGTCTTTGTCACACTCATTAAAATGATTTTGAATAATCGTCTTTTCGGTGCTAGTTTATCCCTTTTTCGAGCCGACTAGACTATCTTCGAAAAAGGTACCCCAATAGAGTCTTCTTTTATGCTTTTTCAGACTCTCTAAAAATGAAAAACTGACCGAGCTTACCTTCTCTGGGCTCGTTAAACTTACATCGAAGGAGATTACCATTGTGTGTCTTATTAATCCTGTTTGCATACCTGCGTCTTTGGCCTAATGTCGGCTCCATGTTGCTCTCAACTGAACCATTTGAAGCATGCCTTATTCGCAAGCCCTGTAGCACTTTGCCTCTGCGTCTTGAGACCTTTGGCCCATGGAGGATTTTTTCCCGAGTGCCCTTTTCCTGCATATGTCCCTTTTCCCTGAGCATCCATGTGTTCCGTGCGCTTGGAACTAGTATGTTTGCGACGCTCGATTTTCCTTTGTAACGTAGCATTCTTTTATTCTTTTTCAAGATTTCCAAAATTATTGAAAAAGACAAAAAAATTAAATATACCCCAAAAAGAGGAAGGGAAAAGTATTTTCTTTTTGTTGGCAGCACAAGGAGTCTCCCTTGGACAAAGCACATCTTTTCATTTGTTCATCGAAGATCTAGGATATAGTATGACCTTAGGAAATTGTTCTCATAGAGCCGTGTCCTCCTCCATTTGGTTATTCCTCTGAACATATGGAGAGTTGGCGTTGCCTCCTGCATCGTCAACTTATGTTAATATCATGATGCCTGACTCTCATCATTTGTCATGCTATTGTCTAAGGGAAGTTTTTACCAAGCTCGTGTCAGCTATTTTGCAGTTTGTCTCTTGTCCTCATGCCCGACCATCCTAAAACACCAATCAAAATCCTTGTTCAAAATCAATGAAGTTCTCTGCCTGATCATCAAGATCCTCTTGTCTATTCACGACGAGCTCTCGAAGACCTCTGGGTAATGAAGTCGTACACTCATGTTACACTCTTACCTGATTTTTGAAGATCTTGAATTTGTTGCTCGATCTCTGAAAGAATCATCTCTGACCATCAAATGACACTTAGCTTCTTGAAGATGGATACTATACATGTATATATTTTGATTTTGAGATGTAGATCCACTGTGTATTGCTCGCGGCTAAACTTTATATAGTTATATGAAATGGATCTGCAGTGTATTTGATTGGAAACCATGATTTTAGTTTTCTTTTTATCCCGAGCATGGGGATGCCCGCCTCGGAGAGACAAAATGTTATTTTCTAGATGGCAGCTCCAGAATACTGGTCCCTGGGCTCACTCACTTCGCACATTGATGAAGATTGGTAAATTATTTTGGCCATCAGATGCTCTTCTGACCTCAAACTTTAGGGGGCATCTGTTATAAACCTAATTTGCACCCAACCTGCATACCTGGCCTCTGGCCCTACTAGTTGCTAATTTCTTGAGCCAAGCTCTTCTAAAAAGCCCTCTTTTTGAGCCATACACGCCCTGGCCTTCTACAACCTACATGTGCACTCATGCATATGTATGCAGGCCTTCTACAACCTGTGTATACTGACAAAATCACGAAAAATGGAAAGTTGCAGATGGGAAACATAGTTTCAGGAAATTGCTAAAACCGTTTGACTGCCTATGGCCAGTCATTCAACTAGATAACTACCTATAAAAGAAGGGGTAGGGGTCCCATTAAGAAGAGAATAAGAATAACATAGAAACTCTTCCCAAATTTATCCCCCCTTTTCCCTAATTTCCTGCAAATGTATTGTGAGGTTTAGTAGTTGGTGCATTGTGAAGAGGAGCCCAGGACCAGGCTCGAGGAGCAATGTCGGCCACATATTGTAAGTTTACTCTTGTGAAGATTAATACAAAAAGGAATACTTTTTTCATCCCACCATATCATGTGTTCAAATTGTTTATTTATTTTATGATATTGTCACATCTAACCCAACAATTAGTACATAAAATGTATGTTTGCAGCTCTCTGTTTGTCCATGTGTGAATGCAAGTCATCTTTGGGAGGAGGCTTGCAGTCAAGGAGTGAGTGAAAGCGAAGGGATCAACATCAAATGAAGGATTTAAGGTAGAGTTACCTAATCTTGTTTTCACCTTTGTATTGCATGAATGTGGGGTTTTGTGTTGGGAGAATAGTAAAAAGTAGAGGCCTTTAAATGGTCATTTTTAGCATGCATGATTAGAGCCCTTAAATGCTAAGTCCGTAAGTGGGATTTCCCATTCACATCAAGGGGATGATCCCATGTGTTCAGAAAGAATGACCATCAAAATTCGTAAGTAGAGTAGGTGACGGAGACAAAACGGGTTGGTCGATGGCCTTCCAACACGCCAAAGCCATCATGCATGTCAGGGTACCCTCATCTACCACTATACGAAAAATATTTCGGGTAATAGTTTTTGTGGTGTAAGCCACTACTATCTAAAAAGCGATGTGGTAAGGAAGGTGAGGTTTTAAGTCGGAGGTATCAAGCATGATCATTCCCGGATTACAAGTCTCGGTAGAGCCTAAGGCAGCTAACAGGGCCTTTCTCTGGGAGGGGAACCTCTGGAGGACTTCTAAAGCAGACATCGCACAAGGGGTTTGTGATAAATCCTCCACCACAGAGTAGTTATTGGCGGCCCTTGCGTTTGGTTAGTAAGAAGCTTTATTGAATGCACCTTTGGGGAGGTGTGTAATTGTTTTTCCCAACGTATTCTCAATCTAAAGAGGAAGAGGTTGGTTTTCATCTTCTTTACCCTTCTCAGAGATGCCTGGATTTCTATAATCAAGTGCTCTAGTCATTATATAGGAATCACTTTTCATCATGTACACATTTGCGGAAAAAGGATTACTTGAAGATAGAGGGGGTCCTTGACTGCCCCCTTCCACGCTCGAGGAGGCTTGAGTTAGATTTTTCCCATGTGGGAACGAGTTCCTTAACACGACAGGTTGTTGCTGTGCCAATAACTTCTGGAACTCCACAAGCCGAGGGCACTGATGGGTCGGGTGGTCTTCCTTGCAAAGATTACAATGATACTTTGACTTATTCTTTTCAGTGTCACCCCTACCAACATTATCGGTGGGTTTCTTATCCCCCTTACCCTTTTTTCGTTATTTCTTCTTTCCATTAGGCTGTTGGGTGGCCTTTGGGTTTGTCGTTTGCATGCTATGTACATCCGACTTTTGGGTAGGGGGAGCAGCCAAACCAGTGGTTTGGCAAACCGCTTTCTTTTGTATCAATAATTGTTGCAATTGAGTTGACAATGGATCAGTGGGCTTGGTTTGTGCTGAACCAATAATGCCATTAACATGTGGTCCAAACCTTTGCCTTGTTTTATCAAGGATTGACCTCGGTGCATCTGGAAAAATCTCGTAGAGTAAACTAGATTGAGAGTAAATTAGCTCTAGCTATTGCACTCTCATTATCGCGTCTTCCTCGGAAAACACTTTGAATATTGCGACGTCTTTAGATAACTGGGGTACCAAAGACTTAAGGAACCACTCTAGCAGGAATGCTGGTGGGACTGGCACTTTGATCAAACTCTTCTGGCGTCTCCATTCTCGAATATGATCCGAGATATGGTTCGCTTTTGTCTGTTCAAAATTGGCCATCAATTCAGTGCCAACGTCGTATCTCATAGGTAATTGGAAATGGTTTAGGAAAGCCATTTCCAATTCACTGAAGGAAGAGCATCATGAGTGGTTGAGATCAATGTACCATTTCACAACACTCCCTGTGAGAGTGTGTTGAAACAATAACAATTGAATGGAGTCATCTCTTAACGAACCATAAGTGGAAAGTAGTCACATGATCACTAGGATCTTTGTTAGGCTTGGCCTCGAACTTTGGAATGTTTGAAGAAAACTTGTTCAACGTTAGAGGCCAACTTGGATCATGGCAGATGGGGTCATTTAAGAGCCTTGTCAAATATGGCAAGTGCAGAATTGCCAAAAATGGTAGTTTGGGTTATGGATTGTAGCTGGGGAAAAAGGAGCTTGGGGTTTGACTGGCACTAGGTTGCTAGGAAAATTTAGGTTGCTGGCTAGGGCTCTGGTAATAACCATGACTATGACCAACTTATGGATTGGGCGTTTGTTGAGACATCATCTGCTGATTCCTGTAATAAGACATAAAGGGATGAGCTTGCATCGCATTCCAAGGATTTTGGGGGGGGGTTTCCCCCTGCCGATTTGATGGGCATAGGCGTTGGGCCTTGCCCTAGGTTCCACTAGGTATGGAAAGGGTTTTCCCCGATCGACATCCCTGGCAAGGGGACTGGTCCCTGCCAAGGATTCTAAGATCCTTGTGAGGAAGGAATTCCTAAGTGTGCCCCCTGTGCAAGAATAATACCCTGTACACGATGTGGTTGTCCATAACTGGGGTTGCCCCCGACTGAAACGGGAGTTGATGAGAAAGCATTGTTACCAAATGCACCAAACAAAGAGAAAGGTGCTGAACCAACTGAAATATTATAAAGAGGGAGTGCTTGACTACCTGCTCCAAACAAGTTTATGTTAGGCTTGATGGAGTGTTGAGGAACACTGCTGAGCGAGGGGGACGAAGGGGGTATATGACCCCTGCCGTAAGGGAAATCCATAAAGGGAGTGGAATTTCCACCAATAGATCCTTGCAGAGGAGCATTGGAACTCCCTGCCCCTAGACCCAAATTTTGTAGAGCAGAGGAGGAAATTATAGTAATCATACCGAAGCCAGGCATATCGTATGAGAAAGGAGAGCCTGTTGTGTTTTGAGGAAACAGAGCAATGATCGCCACCATAGACAGAATCAGAATGTTGACTGAGGTAGAAGCAGTCAAGACCATAGTGGTCTAGAATGACGATGGTTGTTTAGGAGGTGGAACACCCCTAGTAGTGACAGTCGTGAAGGAAATATCAGTATTCCCTGAAGAAGTGGCAGTGTGTGCTTCCATTGTTGTTGGTGACACTACTAGATGCTCATAAGGTAGAACCTGTATGATGAGGGGTTCCGATAGATCAATGATGGGAGGGTTGTAAGGACCAAGAGCCTCTACTCTGAGGTCAAAAATGATTGGTTCCTCCAGAAACAAAATTTCTTCTCTCGAAGATGGGTTGGGCACAGTTTCCTGTAACCTGGTTGTCTCAATAGACCCTTGCTAGTCTAATTTTCTCCTTAGCGGTAGTGGGGGGGTTCGAGGTCAACCAGTGGTAGGCCCAGAAGCCTTCGCGATGGATGAAAATCCTGATCCTCCACTATGTGAGAAGATCAAAGACACACTAGGGAAATCTATAATCATTTGAAAACCAACAAGCACTAAAAAGTACCTATGAGATAAAACAAGCAATCACTAACTAGTTGGAAGAACAGTTACAACAACTAACACTAGAGAAACTTACTGGTGCAAGTGCAACTTGAATACAGAAGCACCCTCTAGGTATACACTGCAAAGCATGGCCCAATGTCTGTCATAGGTATCACGGTATACCCCCGCAGTCACCTGTGTAAGTCACTAGAAAGATGGGCAACTAGGTTTCCAGCGCGCAAACAGTCACCAAGCGGGTACAATGGATAGTTGGGTGGACCGCAATGAGCAGGGTATCAATCCAGAAACCTATCAAGGGTATCGAAAGAAAGTGTTTCAGAAGATGACCGAGGACGTCGAATGGATTCGAGACCCATGAAGGTCCGTGGAAAATGCAACCAACGGAATCCCAAGACAAGCCCTCTATATGCGTTCCGCACTACGTTTGGTTCGGCTTTGGAGGGGTTATCTCTGCTACCTTTCCTTACACAACCTCATGTTTAGCCCCTGTGTTAAAGGGGGGTCCCGGATAACTTTTACGATACTGGAATTTTGACACTCTCTGGAACATACTCTTATGTTTGTTTTTCAGCCTTGAAGAGTTTCCTCTCCAATCCTAAATCAAGGCTCTAGCCTACGACTAGTTGATGGACCCTACAAAACATAACATTTAGTTGATTTTAATTAATTGTTTATTTTTTGGGCTTGTCTTAAGTCAAAGGTTATGAAAGTGAAACTAGTGATGTTTTGAGAGATGAAAGAGAATATAAAAAGAAAGCTGGAAACAAAATAACTTCTTCTTGACAAATTCAGATTTTCTGTTTTCAATTTTTTTTTTGAATAACTTTTCAAACTTTTTCTTTCTAAGATCTTTTAACTGAAAAAATCAAAACAATATTTCACTCGAATACATGCTACTTATTTTCCTAAGTCAATCATCCAAGAACTTATGAAAACAATCGTTTTCCTATTGATTAATGCAAACTAACAACTTTTTAACCAAACCAAGAAAATAAAAAATTTCAACATGCTTCAAAATACTAGAATTGAAAAATGGATTCCTTTTCTTTCGTCTAAAGAAATAAAAAAGACAAAGTGAAGACAAAATAGAAACCAAAAATCACTTCTGGCCCTACTGCGGATCGCAAGGAGTCACTTGACCAAACCTCAAGGTTGATCTCAAAAAGACTCACAGATTTGTCTAAGACTCTACTATAGAAAATTCAAGAAATCTGTTTGATGAAAAGAAAACTATGCTATGGTCAAAACCTAGGCTACCAAATGTGATCAAAGAGACCAGAGAAGAGACCAAAAAGACCCCTAAAAAGACTAGCTTCTGACAAGTAAGAGGATGACTGCCTCTTTCTGTCAAAATATCTCCCCAATACAGATACGTGACTGTCACCACAACAACAAGCGTATATACGTGTGTTGTCCAAAGGAAGAGTGCGTATTCACATGCGCATAACTACTGCAGGGCACATATATCTCTGTAAATTCTCAAAAAAGTGAAAAACGCAGTCCAACACAAACAGGGAGCACTAGTACTGAAAGCCAGAGTCCCTCAGAGATAGAGAAAATTGTTGGAGGGGGGGGGGTGAATCAATTATTACCGTGCTTAAACAATTATGCTTCTTTTAAAAACTTTACAATGCACTCAATGATGATGACAATAATGCAGGGAAGTAAACAATGACACATTCAACATCAGTCACATATATGACAAACACAGAGACATATATTTCCCGAGGAAACCCATACATGGTAAAAACCTCTTTTTTCTTTATATGATAAGTAATAGTTACATTCTTTACATTATCATACATATGAGAACCAACTCATAATGAGGCTACAACCTCAGTTTTGCAAGATGCTACTTGCTGAGAGCACCAACTCTCTGTTTTCTCTAGCACCCACTAGAAGGAAGCACCAACTCCTTGATTTCTCTAGCACCAACTAGAAGGAAGCAACAACTCCCTGTGTTCAAGCACCCACTTGAACCTCTGAGGACACCAGTCCTCCCTAGCACCTCCCAACCACCCTGAATTATAAATTCTTTGTTACTAAAACTTATTACATCGATATAAATTTATTCAATGGCTTACCAACCTTGTCGTTGTTCTATTACACTGCTTTGCCCTGTCTGCATCAGTGTCTTCTGCACACCCCTTGCACTTCCTGCTCTTCTGCATTTTATGCTCTCTGTGCCATATCCTTTCAATGCAATATTCCTCTACTGTGCATTTCTTCTCCTGCGCTTTGCCTCCTTGCACACCCTTTGAATTCTCCTCCATAGCGACAACTACAGTCTCTTCTTTTTCTTTAGCATTCTTATAGTCTCTGTTGTCTTTGTGCATGCAATATTCGCAATGCCTCCACATGCTCACTCCATGCCAAATTCCTCCACAACTCGAGTGCTCTGTCTGATCATCATCGTGACTCTTCATATTCTCTGTCCGTTTGCCACTCGTTTAGCATCACTGTATGTTATACTGAGATTCCTCAGCCTCTCTAGTAGTTTGAGACTCTTTGTCTTCTCTGTGACAGTCGAGCTCACCTTCTCTGTTCCAATTACAGGCCTTAATGCTCATCCAGCTGTCAATCACCTCCATGAACATCTTCATCCCTCTTGAAGATTCCCAGAGACTCATCACCTCCTCTGTCAATCACCCTGAAGTGTCTTCGAGTCTTCTGGAAGAAACCATCAGTGGTTTCTGGAAATTACACAGTGTCATGCTATAATAGCCCTCCGATCTTGTTCAAATTCACCTGCACCATTAGATTGGCTCCGTGGGATCTTGCATTCATTTAAGCATTTCTACGTTCAACAATTCGACATTCGTGTGACCATGTGTCTCAACACTCCCAGTCGCGATCCCCAAAAAGGAGCTTGGTTGCTCTAGCTCTTTCCTCCATCTCTCACCGATGTGACCAAGGGCTATGACCACAGCCTTATGCATAAAGCACTTTCGCGATTTCACGTTTCATGAATATGGAGATGAGGCTTCTCGACTCTCCAAGTTATGATCTTTGAAACCCCAAAATGGAGCTTATCTGGACTGACTCCTTCCCTTCTCATGACCACTGGTGGTGACCATAGGCTGTGCCAAAAAGGTGCAAGTTTATAAAATCCATTGAGTTTGATTATGGTTGAAATCTCCATAGATCCGATGGTCCAGATCTTATCGCGATCTCGCATCTCACGTTTTCAATGATTATGTTTCTTGCCTCTCCAAGTCACGAGTCGTGAAGCTCCGAGATGGAGCTAGATCAATGGTCCAGAACAAACCTTGATCTGATGGTTGTGATTTAAATCGCAATTTCGCATATCGTGAATTCGACGTTTATATTTCTTGCCTCTCCAGGTCGCGAGTCACGAAGCTCCGAGATGGAGTTGGATCAATGGTCCAGAACAAACCTTGATATGACAATTGTGATTAAATTGCAATTTTGCATCTCGCAAGTTCTTCGATGAAGGTCCTTGACACTCCAAGTTGCGATAGGCGAAACTCTGAGATGGAGTCGTTATGGTGCTCTGATCTTTCGCCATGCGTCCTCTTGATCAACGGTCAAGATCTTGTCATGATTTCGCATATCGTGATTTTGGCATTCTTGTGGTATTGTTTCTTGACTCTCCAAGTTGCGAGTCGCGAAACCCTGAAGTGATGTAAGTCTGTTGACGTCATACGTGGATTGACACATGTTGAATAACTACCACGTGTCACTCTGATTCGTGACTTACATGTGCCTGAAATGTCGAATCAGTTTGACACTTGTCATTGCCTGGTTGTGCCACGTGTTCTTAGCTGACGTGGTTTTCTGACGTGAGTCATATCGATGGTCCAGATGTGATTTTGATTCAACGGCTCAGATCATATCGCGATTTCGACAGTCCTGTGGTATTGTTTCTTGCCTCTCCAAGTCGCGATTCACGAAACTCTGATTCATGAACTCGCTTCACCTTGCACTTTTAAAGATCATATAGATTCTCCTAGATACTACGATGGTCGGTCCTCGTGCTCGGATCTAACACCCAATATCTATCCTCCATATCTGTGCGCTCTTCTTGTCTACATTGAGATTTGATAGCCATCGAGATTTCTGAATTGTTTATCCAACGATCACTGTTGCTGCTCCTCCCCAATTATCACTATGCTATTGATCATTGCTGCTGTACTTGCCATCAATGACAAGCATATGCTTCCTGTAAAACATGCCAACAATATCCCCCTTTGGCATTGATGGCAACAAAGCCACCCAGGTTCTATTCTCCCCCTTTGACATCAATGTCAAAGAAAACATGCTCCCCCTAAGCTGTTTCATTAATTTTAGGAGGTATCAGATATGAAACCAATACAGGACTTCCCCTAATAGGATGGACTCTCTTATATGTGAGACGAGATGACACCTAGATTCTGTCTGAGATATTCAAATGGTGTCTTGGCTAGGGGTTTAGTAAAGATGTCTGCAATTTGTTCTGTGGTGGGAATGTAATGGACCTGAACAATCTGATTGGTGACTGGCTCTCTCAGAAAATGATATTTTATGGGAATATGCTTGGTATTGGAGTGGAGGATAGGATTTTTAGACGCACTGATGGCACTAGTGTTATCACAATGAATTGGGATCAGTGCAGTGTATTTTACCTCCAAATATGTAAGTGTCTGAATCATCCATAATACCTGAGTGCAACAGGTAGAAGTAGAAATGTACTATGCCTCTATGGTTGATAAAGAAATGGAACCTTGATTTTTACTAAGCCAGGATACTAAGGAGTCACCCAGGAAGAATGCTCCTCCACTGATGCTTTTTTTGTCATCAACACAGTTTGCCCAATCTGCATCTGAATAAGCAGTCAGCTGAAGATTTTGATTTCTGGGATACCACAAGCCATAAGTTATTGTTTCTTTCAAATACCTGAATATCCTTTTGACAGCTTGCAAATGACTCTATTTAGGTGCAGCCTGATATCTTCCTACCATTCCTACAACATGCATTATGTCTGGGTGAGATGTTGTGATGTACAATAGACTGCCTATCATTGATCGATATGACCTTTGATCAACATCAGGTGAATCATCATCCTTGCTTAATTTACATCCAGTTACCATAGGTGTACCTACAGGTTTAGAATCTTCCATCTGAAACTTTTTCAACATTTCTCTTAGATATTTTTCTTGAGAAATGAACATCCCTTTGGACCTCTGAGTAATTTGCAGACCAAGAAAAAATGACAGTTCTCCTATCATAGACATTTCAAATTCAGACTCCATGGCATAAGAAAACCATTGTACCAATGAATCCTTATTACATCCAAAGATGATGTCNACCAATACGATGAGCATATCATTATCCTCTGTTTTAATATACAGATTGTTGTCAGTTGTTCCTCTCTTGAACCCTTTGTCTTTGAGATACGTATCCAGTCTGTGATACTAGGCTCAAGGGGCTTGTTTTAAACCATATAAATATTTATTCATCTTGCATACTAAGTCAGGGTTATCAGAGAGTTTGAAACCCTTTGGTTGTTCCATATAGACTTCTTCACTTAAATATCCATTTAGAAAGGCTGACTTGACATCCATTTGGTAGACTTTAAACATTTTATGACAAGCATAGGCAAGAAACATTTTGATAGCTTCTAATCTTGCTACGGGCGCAAATGTTTCATCAAAATCCAATCCTTCTATCTGAGCATAGCCTTTACAGAATAACCTTTTTTTGTTCCTGATAACTTCTCCTTGCTCATTCAACTTATTCTTAAAGATCCATTTGGAGCCAATGACGCTTTTTCGTTCAGGTCTTTGAACCATCTCCCACGTATTTTGTTTCTCAATCTGATCAAGTTCTTCATTCATTGCTTTAACCCAGTGGTCATCTTTGCTGGCTTCATTAAAATTTTTGGGTTCCATCATGGATATGAAGGCTGTATGAGATTGTTCAGTGTTTTTGATTAGATTTCTCCTGGTTTGTACTCCTTTGTATTTTTCTCCAATTATCTGACTTGCAGGATGATTCTTTTGAATGATTCTGGAGGAGGAATTTGTAGTTGACTGCTGATTTGAGTATGTCTAAGTGTCTGAGTCTTCATCTGATTCAGAGTCTTTCTTTTCTAATTCTTGGACTTGTTCATCTTCAGCTTTAGCTATGTCTTCTGTAGAAGACTCATTACTGTACACCTCTCTTGCTGGGATTCCTTCATCAATTTTTACATCAATACAGTCAACCATTTTATGCAGCCTCTTATTATAGCATCTGTATCCTTTATTGTTTGTAGCATACCCTAATAAAATACCTTCATCAGCCTTGTCATAATATTTTCCGAGGTTCTCATCAT
>JASDQU010014006.1:15782-39754 GCA_032191745.1 Picea mariana | reverse complement strand
AGAAAGACAGAGACAGATATTTCCCGAGGAAACCCATACATGGTAAAAACCTTTTTTTTTTTTATATGATAAGTAATAGTTACATTCTTTACATTATCATACATATGAGCACCAACTCATAATGAGGCTACAACCTCAGTTTTGCAAGCTGCTACTTGCTGAGAGCACCAACTCCCTGTGTTCAAGCACCCACTTGAACCTCTGAGGACACCAGTCCTCCCAACCACCTCCCAACCACCCTGAATTATAAATTCTTTGTTACTAAAACTTATTACAACGATATAAATTTATTCAATGGCTTACCAGCCTTGTCGCTGTTCTGTTACACTACTCTGCCTTGTCTGCATCAGTGTCTTCTGCACATCCCTTTCACTTCCTGTTCTTCTGCATTTTATTCTCTCTGCACCATATCCTTTCAATGCAATATTCCTCTACTGTGCATTTCTGCTCCTGCGCTCTACCTCCTTGCACACCCTTTGAATTCTCCTCCACAGCGAAAACTACAGTCTCTTCTTTTTTATCAGCATTCTTATAGTTTCTATTGTCTTTGTGCATGAAATATTCGCAATGTCTCTGCATGCTCACTCCGTGCCAAATTCCTCCACAACTCGAGTGCTCTGTCTGATCATCATCATGACTCTTCAGCTTCTCTGGCCGTTTTCCACTCGTTCATCATCACTGTATGTTATACTGAGATTCCTCAGCCTCTCTGGCAGTTTGAGACTCTTCGTCTTCTCTGTGATAGTCGAGCTCACCTTCTCTGTTGTAGTTATAGGCCTTAATTCTCATCCAGCTGTCAATCACCTCCACGAACATCTTCATCCCTCTTGAATATTCCCAAAGACTCTTCACCTCCTCTGTCAATCACCCCTAAGTGTCTTCGAGTCCTCTGGCATAAACCATCAGTGGTTCCTGACAGTTACACTGTGTCGTGCTATAGTAGCCCTCCGATCTTGTTCAAATTCACCTGCACCGTTGGATTGGCTTCGTGGGATCTTGCATTCATTTCGGCATTTTGGCATTCATGTGACCATGTGTCTCGACACTCCCAGTCACTATCCCTGAAAAGGAGCTTGGTTGCTCTAGCTCTTTCCTCCATCTCTCACCGATGTGATGAAGGGCTGTGACCACAACCTTATGCATAAAGTGCTTTCGCGATTTTACGTTTCGTGAATCTGGAGATGAGGCTTCTCGACTCTCCAAGTCGCGATCTCTGAAACCCAGAAATGGAGCTTATTTGGAATGACTCCTTCCCTTCTCATGACCACTGACGGTGACCATAGGTTGTGCCAAAAAGGTGCGAGTTTATAAACTCCATTGAGTCTGATCGACGGTTGAAATCTCCATAGATCCGATGGTCTAGATATTATCGCGATCTCACATCTCACGTTTTTTATGATTATGTTTCTTGCCTCTCCAAGTCGCGAGTCGCGAAGCTCTGAGATGGAGCTGGATCAATGGTCCAGAACAAAACTTGATCTGATGGCTGCGATTTAAATCGCGATTTCACATATCACAAATTCGGCATTTATATTTCTTGCCTCTCCAGGTCGCGAGTCGCGAAGCTCTGAGATGGAGCTGGATCAATAGTCCAGAACAAACCTTGATCTGACGGTCGCGATTAAATCGCAATTTCTCATCTCGTGAGTTCTTCGATGAAGGTCCTTGACACTCCAAGTTGAGATAGGAAAAACTCCGAGATGGAGTCCTTATGGTGCTCTGATATTTTGCCACGCGTCCTCTTGATCAACGGTCAAGATCTTGTCATGATTTCACATATCATGATTTTGGCATTCCTGTGGTATTGTTTCTTGACTCTCCAAGTTGTGAGTCGTGAAACCCCGAAGTGATATAAGCCTGGTAAGCCTGCTGACATCATACGTGGATTGACACGAGTCAAATAACTACCACGTGTCACTCTGATTCGTGACTTACATGTGCCTGAAATGTCGAATCAGTTTGACACTTGTCATTGCCTGGTTGTGCCACATGTTCTTAGCTAACATGGTTTGTTGACGTGAGTCAGATCAATGGTCCATGTGTGATCTTGATTCAACGGCTTAGATCATATCGCGATTTCGGCAGTCCTATGGTATTGTTTCTTGCCTCTCCAACTCGTGATTCATGAAACTCTGATTCGTGAACTCACTTCACCTTGCACTTTTATAGATCATGCAGATTCTCCTGGATCCTACAATGGTCGGTCCTCACGCTCGGATCTAACGCMTGAGATCTATCCTCCATATATGCGCGCTCTTCTTGTCTACATTAAKATCTGACAGCCATGGGGAATTCTAAATTGTTGAACCAATGATCACTGTTGTTGCTCCTCCTCGATTATCACTGCGCTATTGATCATCACTGTTGTACTTGCCATCAATGACAAGCATGCGATGCCTATAAAACATGCCAACAAAAATAACTTTGGCAAAGATAATGCAAGGMAACTTTTGATCAAACAAAGWTAATTTGAGGCTATTCCTATKCTATAGAMTACAACACAAAGACTATGACCAAATCCAAGAAACCCCTGAGAAGGATCACTCCTGACAGGGAAAGAGGATGACTACCTCTAAAAAAAATAATTCTAGACTTAAGCACGCAACTGACACTTCAGTAGCCCAACAGATATATGTGGGATRTCTAAAGGTAGGGCACATCTATACGTGGGTAGGGCTTCTGCAGGCCACGTATACCTCTATAAATTCTCGGGATGAAAATTAAACAGCTAAGCAATCATGCAGGGAGTACTGGTATGGAAAACCAAAATCCCTACAAGCTCAAACTCTTATAAAAAATTTAGAAAAAAGGTAATAAATCAATTCTAAAATACCCAAAAAGTATCCCCATAAAACCCTAGAGATTCCCTAGTATGGTCGCCAATTCTGTTGTGGGTGGGAAATCCCTCCTACGGACTAGCATTAAGGGTTTTATCATGCATGTAGAAATGACCTAAAGTTTCCTACTTTTAACCAACATCCCAATCATAACACCCATTACTTATATGCAAATACAAGGCTAAAGAGATCCGGTTATTGTACCTTAGTTTCCATGTTTGATGTCGATCCCTTTAATGCTTGGTCGCTCCTTGACTGCAACTCTCCTCCCAATGCTGACCTGCATTCATAAAAGACAAACAAAGAACTCCACATGCATACAACCTATAAACTAATGGGTTAGAGATTCTATCAAAATATAATCAAATTTAAATATTGACAATCTCATATGGAAGGATGGGAAAAGTACTTCTTTTATTAACCTCACAAAAGTAACCTTACAATGGTGAGATTGGCCACTGCTCCTCGAATCTGGTCCTAGGATCCTCTTCAACTGTGCTCCAACTGCTTCTGTATATGCTCCTCTTCACATAATAGTTGCAAAATGTTGGGGCAAGGGGAATACTAAATCGGGTATAGTTTCTTTGCTATGATTTTCCTCCTTTCAAATGGGACCCCTACCCCTTCTTTTATAGGCTAGAAAGGGCTAGGTATTTGGTCGAGTGACCGACTATGGATGGTCAATTGGTTTAGTCAACTTACCCAAAACGGTGTGTTCCTTCTGCAACTTTCCATTTTTTCATGCTTTTTAGGTATATGTGGGTTGTAGTGGGTTAACCAACGTACACACGTGTGCAGTAGTGGAGAAGGGCACGTATTCCTTCAAAAAGAGTGTTTTTTAAGAATATGTTCAGTAGTGGCTTGGAAAAAAAGTCAAATGAGATGGCCTGATGCCAGGTAAGCATTTCTGGTGAATTTTAGGGTTATAACACTAGGTATCCTTCAGCGAAGGATTGAAGCTTAACATGTCAATCAAATATGGCCTTGGACCATTTCTTAGATGCTTCATTATTTTGTAGAGAGGATAGTCGGTTCTCATTGAGAGATTCAAGAATGAGAAATCATTTCTCAATGGGATTTGTATCTAGGAGGATATCAATTATGGTGCATAGAGTAGGGATTTCACATTCTATGGGGAGGATGACCTCCATTCCATGGATGAGATGGAAAGGCGTGAAACCGATGGAAGTTTTGACTTTTGTGCGATATTCCCGTAAGGAAGAGAACAACATGTGATGCTAGTTGGTCTTATGTTTATCTATCATTCACTGCAACATTGTTTTGAGGAATTTATTGACTACTTCGACTTGCCCATTGGACTGTGGATAGTAGGGGGATGCAAATTCATGAGTAAATCCTAGTTTGTGGGAGAGTTCAATGAAAAATTCAATCTCGAAATGTTTTTTGTAGTTGGAGACCAGATGGATGGGAATTCCAAAGAGAGAAATGACATGATCGAAGAATAAACGATAAACAATTTTTAATGTATTGTTGAAAGTGGGCATGGATTCAACCCATTTGGTAAATTAGTTGATACTGGCTATAATATACTTGTGCCCATTACTTAAGGGGGGGTTGCAAGTCATGAAGTCAATGCCCCACTTATAGAAGGGGCCTTTAGTGATGACTGGATGAAGAAGGGTAGGTGGTGCATGATATCTTTTTGAATATAACTAAGCCTTGACATAGTGTTTGACTGCATGAATGCAGTCGTGGAATAGGGTGGGAAAAAAGTACCTAGCATGAACTACTTTTTGTGTAGTTGACATGCTAGAAAGATGACCTCCACATGATCCACTATGACAATCATTGAGAACTTTATCTGTTTCTTCAATGGTGATACATCATTGAAGAATGGTATCGGGGCCTCTCAGATATAACATGTATCATATGAGGAGATAGCGTGAAGCTTGGTGACGAATGCAAGGGTGGTCATCTTGGGAGAGGTGAGGGAAAAATTTTTGAATTTGAAGATATACCAGGATATATCCATACCATGGGCCATTGGATGAAATGAGGAATAAATGTCCATCCGGGAAGTTTTTATTGACAGGAGGGTCAGATGAGTTGGAGGGTAAGTCGAACATGAGTTCTGCTAAGACGAGGGATTTTTTACTTTTGGGAGTGGTGAACTATAGATCTTATTCTTGGAGGATGACGATCCAGCAGGAGAATTTTCCATTGATTTTGTGGTAGTTGAGAAAATAATGCATAGGGTTGGAATCATCCACTACTGTGGTAGTGCAAAGTAGGATGTAGTGATGCAACTTCAGAATGGTGAGGACAACAACGAGGGTAATATTTTCCTCATGATTGTATTTAAGAAGGGGTCCCGAGATATTTTTTCTAATATAATAAATGACATGTTCGTGTTGGTCATTGCCTATTTGAACAAGTACTCCAGTGGCTAAGACTTCAAAGGCAGAGAAGTATACGATATAATCCTTATCATAGTCTAGGGGACTAATTAACAGTGCTTTTCTGAGTCCTTATTGTTGGGTATGTGCTATATTCTTTGCACAACTATTTTGGGGGACTAATTAATTTTTTTTTTCAAGAAACGTGTTGCATTTTTTCCTTGTTTTTTGTGTCACCTCGATTTTTGTGTCCATTGTTGGGCGGTTTTTCGGCACATGTTTTTTGCCAATATTTTTCTATTATCGGTTAAGGAATTAGGGTTTTGGACTAATCCAGGTCATTGGGTTAGGATTTCGGATGTCTTTGGATCCTATATGTATATTTTATTGTAAGAAATGTATCACAATGAATGAACATAAAATATGTTGGTTTTATCGGTTTGGGTTTCCATGGGGAAAATATTTGTGAAATGTGTGTATTTTCCATTGTATCTTTTATGTTTTATTGAAAATCTGTTTGTAGTAAAATATTATACAAGGTTAAAATATACATTTGGTATCAGATCTTTGTTGGCTTTAGGGGGACATCTTTGTGGTCAAGGGTTTGGATCGGGGATGTGATAATCCTTGTTATAGTGGGATATCTGTCATATTGATTTTCCAGGTGAAAATAAATGGTGAGCAGTTCAAAAATGGAGATCGAGAAGTTTAATGGGAAATGTTTTGAGTTTTGGAAGCTCAAGATGGAAGATTTGTTGGTGGAAAAATATCAGTGGATCATGCATTCATCAGTTTCTTTTAGAATCTTTTGTTATTTCTGCTTTGATGGGAAGAAAATATATATAAAAAAAAAAACTTAGTTTGTTAGATCTCTTTCTTTCCTGACATTTTCTTTGCATTGTTATTTGAAAAAGAAAAAGAAATTAACATAGCATTGTGTTTTCTTCTAATTTTAAAAGCATTTCAAAAAGAAAAAATAAGAAATATAATCATTATTTGCTAGTGTTCATATAATTTTCATCATTTTTTTGCAAGAGTCTTAACAACATCAGTTGTATTATTGTACCCTTTTTGAGTAAATCAAGCCAATAAAAAGAACGCTAATTAAAATTTACTAGAATTTATGTTTGTAGGGTCCATCAACTAGATTAGGCTAGAGCCTTGATTTAGGTTGGAGAGGAAACTCTTCAAGGCTGCAAAACATACATAAGAGTCTGTGCTAAGGAGTGTAGAAGTCCAGTAACATGGAAATTATCTGAGACCCCCCTCTAACATAGGGGATAAACATGAGGTTGCGTGCGGAAAGGTAGTAGAGATAACCCCTCCAAAGCCAGACCAAGCATAGTGGGGAACACATATAGAGGAATTGTCTTGGGATTTCATTGATCTCATTTTCCACGGAACTTCGTGGATCTAGAATTCGTTCAAGGTCCTCAGCCATCTGCTGGAACACTTTCTTTCGATACCCTTGATAGGTTTCAGGATTGATACTCTGCTCATTGCGGTCCACCTGACTGTCGACTGTACCCACCTGGTGATTGTTCATGAGATGGAAACCTAGTTGCCTTTATTTCAAGGACTTACATAGGTGACCGCAGGGGTATACCACAGTACCTAGGGCATACATCGGGCCATTCTTTGCAGAGTATACCTGAAGGGTGCTTCCGTATTCGAGTTGCACTTGCATTGGTAAGTTGCTCTAGTGTTGGTTTGTGTAACTATTCTTCCAACTAGTTAGTCGTTTGCTTGATTTTCCTTTAGTAACTTTTAGTGTGTGCTCTGTGCTCCCTAGTTTTCCATAGTGAGTTAGAAAATCATGGATTTGGGTCTCTGACCTAGGTTTTTAGACCACCCACTCTACCGGTTGAGAGGAATTTTCAGTCTTCCACCTAGAAATGTGGAGCTGCCTCTTTATAGGCGTTGTTTTGATAACACTGGTTCTTCAGAGTCAGTGTGTGAGACTTTTACGGATTTGAATGATCCCGCAAGGGGAGAACCTCTTCATAATATCTTCATGGCTAAAGTTCCTGACAATACCAACCAAGGAACCCCTTCACAAGGGGATTCTTGTTCTTTTCCTTTCTTCAGAAACGTTGGTGTCCCTTTGATGGCCACTTTGTACATTCCTGGGTTGAATGTGGGACTACCAGTTTGGTTGGGTACCGTTCCAAATGTCTCGAATGATATTGATGCTTCTAAGTTAAGCACCTTAAGTCATGGACACCGTGTTGATGTTTCTTCATGAACAAAGTCTTCTCCTCCTTCTTCTCTTGCCTCTGGGGAAGGTACAATTACTAGTAACCGAAATTCTAAATGAAATAGTGAGAGGAAGAATAGGAAGAATAAATCACCAACCTCTACGAGTCATGTTGGAGATAGGTTGGCAACCTCTGCAAGTCACATTGAAGACCAACACCTAGCCTTTGCAAGTTATGCTAGGGGAAATCACCCTCCCTCTGTAATTCATGTTGGGGGAAAGAGTCCAGTCACTGCTAGTCATACTGGTAATAGGTCAGTAGCCTCTGCAAGTCAAGTTATCGACCCATCACCAGCCTCTGCAAGTCATGTTGGAGATGTGAAACCAACCACTTATAGTCATGGTGGGGCATTGATTCTGTTAAGAAACCTAGATGGATAGGACGTAAGCCTAAGTTACCTTATAAGCTTTGCAAGGGAGATCACCTTACTCGTTTGTGCCCTGGCATTCCAGAGGTACAAATATTGTGGTACCTGTCTGCAATCTCTTCTGATTCTGAGTCTTCTGAGGTTTCCTCACAGTCTATTCAACCTTTGGTTGTGAAAGTGGTCATGCCGATGCAGTCATTAGATGATCCCACTCCTCTTCTAGGGGGTGAGGTACCTTTAGACCATGTAGTCTCATATCCTATTTAGCCATTGGTTACGAAAGTGGTCATGCCGATGTAGTCATCAACTGATCCCACTCCTCTTCTGGGGGGTGAGGTACCTTTGGACCATGTATTCTTGCAGCCTATTTAGCCATTAGTTGTGAAAGTGGTCATGCCGATGTAGTCATCGACTGATCCCACTCCTCTTCTCAGGGGTGAGGTACCTTTAGACCATGTAGTCTCTCAGCCTATGCAACCATTGGTTGAGAAAGTGGTCACGTTGATGTAGTCATCGGCTGATCCCACTCCTCTTTTGGGGAGTGAAGTGTCTACCGACTATGTTTTTATCATTTCTAGTTCAGTGCTTTCATAACAATGGGGCATTCCACTCATTCCGAGTACACCCCCTCCAAGCCCTAGAATGGTTTCCTTTGATTGAAATGATCTTGTTGAGATGTGTCTTCCTTCTTATGCACCTTTTCAAATAAGGGTTGAAGTTAATTAAACAAAAATTTATCGATGTATTGTGTATGAAGGAGCTTCCGTAAGTATTTTATCCTCCTCGGTTTGGAAAGTCTTGGGATCTCCCGAGCTTGTGTCTTCTTCGCATGAGTTGTTGACTTTTGACAGACGTCCTAGTGAATATTTGGGGGTTCTTCCTTAATTACCTATATCTTTAGGTTGGAATACTGTCCTTATTGATGTTATAGTGGTGCAAGGCCCATTAGATTTCAATATGCTTCTCGAGCGTGATTATGTATATGCTATGAATGTTGTGGTGTCTACACTCTTTCGGGTGATGCATTTCCCTCACAATGGAAGCATTGTCACTATCGACCAGCTGGCATCTAATAATCCCCATCCTAATTCGACATTATTTGAGGATGCCCCTTTATATGTTCCTAGTGTTCGTGTAGACTCCACCTCACCACAGGTTAATTATCTGGTGTCTTATCCTTGGTGTTCAATTGCTTCTGAGAAGGAACCGATGCAATCATGTGTTCCCTCTCGAGACTTGGTCTCATAAATTGATCCATTGGTTTATCCAATGGGGGCATGGGAAGCCTTGCTTCCCTCTCTTGGTCCAAGTGGGCTTGAGTATCCTTCTAAGTCTAATCTTGTTGTTTTTAGATCCTCAAGCCCTCGTGCTCGTGATTCTTCGTTGATAGAATCTGCCAGTCTTGGCCAGAACTTCCATCTTCATATGGAGTATGGTCAGTTTACTTCACCCTTTGGGACTGTCGAACCTCGTTTGCATGATTTCTCGGATTTTGAATTGCCTTCAGATGAGGCTATCCTTGAAGCCATGACTATGGTTTCTATATCGCGAGAGCACTTACACCATGGTTTTTGTTTTCTTCCCTGTTGGGAGAATTTCCAGGTTGACTATCGAAGAGACTCTTGGTCTGATCCTAGCAATAGGATCTACCTGAACCAATTTCATACATGAGTCATATGCCCCACGGGTCTTCTTTTAATCCCTTTTTAGACCCTCTAAAAATGAAAATATTGTCGAGCGATCTTGTTGCCCTTCACGCTTGTTAAAATGAAATTTGAAGGCACATCTATCCTGTGGTAGTTTACCCCTTTTTCAGTCTAGATGGTCAACTGTACGAACAAAGGTATACTCTAGAGGCCTCAAATCTCTAGAAGATTACCCTTAGGTATAGTTTTAACCCTTTTTCGGGCCTAAGGGACTAAATTTATGAAAAAGGAACCCCCACAGAGTCCATAGTTAAGCTCTTTTCAGACTCCCTAAAATTGAAAAGATCGCCGAGTGATCTTATTTTTTCACATTCATTAAAATGGTCCAAAAGAACATTCCTAACAGAGTCCATAGTTAAGATTTTTTCAGACTCCTTAAAAATGAAAAAATTGTCGAGTGATCTTGTCTTTATCACACTCATTAAAATGGTTTTGAATAGATGTCTTGTCGGTGCTCGTTTACTCCTTTTTCGAACCAACTAGACTACCTTCGAAAAGGGTACCCCATCAGAGTCTCCTTTTACATTTTTTCAGACTCTCTAAATATGAAAAACCGCTGAGCTAACCTTCTCTGGGCTCGTTAAACTTACATCGAAGGATGTTATCATTGTGTGTTTTATTAATCGCATTTGCATACCCACGTCTTTGGCCTAATGCCGACTCCATGTTACTCTCAACTAAACCATCTAAAGCATGCCTTATACGCAAGCCCTATAGCACTTTTCCTTTGCGTGTTGACACCTTTGGTCCCAGGAGGGATTTTTTCCAAGTGTCCTTGCTTTGAACATTATTCTTGTCCTTGCGCCTCAAACTCATATGTTTGTGACACTCATTCCTCCTTTGTAATGTAGCATTCTTTTATTCTTTTTCCAAAATTATTGAAAAAGACAAAAAAATCAAATATACCCCAAAAAGAGGAAGGGAAACTTGTTTTCTTTGTATTGGCATCACAATGAGTTTCCCTTGGATAAATCACATCCTTCTGTTTTTCCGTCAAGACTTGGGATTTAATATGACCTTAGGAAGTTGTTCCCACTACATTAAGCTGTGTCCTCCTCCATTTGGTTATCCTTCCAAACATATGGAGATTTTGCGTTGCCCCTTGTCTCGTGAACTTATGTTAATGCCATGCTGCCTGAGTCTCATCATTTGTCATGCTATTGTCCAAGGGAATTTTTTACCAAGCCTGAGTCGACCCCTCTACAGTTTGTCTCTTTCCCTCATGCCTGACCATCCTGAAAGTCCAATCAAGTCTTTGTTCGAAATCAATGAAGCCTTCAGTCTGATCATCAAATATTCTCTAGTCCATGACCGACGAGCCGTCGAATACATTTGGGTAGTGAAGTTGTACACTCATATTACACTCCTACCCAAGTTTTGAATATTTTGAAGTTGTTGCTCGAGCTCTGAAGACCTCATCTCCAGCCATCAAGCCTTATCAGGTTCTAGAAGATGGCTACTATACATGCATATCTTTTTTATTTTAAGATGTATATCCATTGTGTATTGCTCGCGGCTACACTTTATATAGTTATATGAMATGGATCTACAATGTGTTTGATTGGTAGCCATGATGCTATTTCATCCCGAGCATGGGTATGCCCGCCTTGGTGAGACAATTTTTATTTTGTAGATGGCACCTCTGGAATTCTAGTCCCTGGGCTCACCGGTTTGGTACGTTGATAAATATTGATAATGTATTTCAGCCATCAGATGCTCTTCTGACCTCACACATTAGGGGGCATCTGTTATAACCCTAATTTTCACCAAACATACTTATCTGGCATCAGGCCATATCATACTCCTTCTTTGCCAAAACACTATTGAACAACTCTTCTTTAAAACCCCTTTATAAAGGCCCACACGCCCTGCTCCATTACTGCATGTGTGTACATGCTAGCTACCCCAATAAAACCTGTGTGTAACTACAAAAGCATGGAAAAAGAAAATTTGATGACAAAACACACAACTTTGGGCAAGATAACTAAACCTTTCGGCCATGCATGGCCGGTCATTCGATCAAATGCCTAGCTCCTTCTAGCCTATAAAAGAAGGGGTAGGGGTCCCATTTGAAAGGAGGAAAATCATAGTAAAGAGACTATACCCAATTGAGCATTCCCCTTGTCCCAACCTTTAGCCATCCTTGTGCAAAGAGAGGTATAGAGAAAAGCAGTTGGAGGATAGTTGAAGAGGAGCCCAGGACCGGTTTCGAGGAGCAGTGCCGACCACATATTGTAAGTTTACTCTTGTGAAGATTAATACAAAAGGGAATACTTTTCCCGTCCCACCATATCATGTGTTCAAGTTGAATGTTTATTTTATGATATTGTCACAACTAACCCAACAATTAGTATATGAAATGAATTTTTGCAGCTTTTTGTTTGTTCATGTGTGAATGCAGGTCAACTTTGGGAGGAGGCTTGCAATCAAAGAGAGAGTGAAAGAAAAGGGTTCGACATCAAACGAAGGACTTAAGGTAGAGTTATCGAATCTCATTTACACCTTTGTATTGCATGAATGTGGGGTTTTGTGTTGGGAGAATAGAGTAGAGGCCTTTGAAATGGTCATTTTATGCATGCATGATTAGAGCCCTTAAATGCTAAGTCCGTAGGAGGGATTCCCACCCACAACACATGTATAACAGGGAACAATAGTTATCCTTTGCACCACCCTACCACCCTGGTTTTTCTGGCTGCAACCAGATGGAAGCTACAAATCCCTGTGTTCAAGCACCCACTTGAAACTCTGAGGACACCAAACCTCCCTAGCACCTCCTTACCACCTTGAAATATAAATATTTTCCTTTTACAACTTTATCACAGTGATACAACATTTATCTATGGCTTACCAGTCTCATCACTATTCTTCTACACCGCTCTACTTTGCCTGCATCAGTGTCTCTCTCCTTGTGTCTGTTGCACTTTCTATTCTTTTCTCGAATATGTGTTTATGTTCCTTGCTTCCTCTTTGCTTCAAATCCTGCACACCACATGCTTCTACCTGCATCAATCACACTCAACAGCTACCTCCATATCTTCTCTATTCTACATTTTTATACTCTTTGTGCACCTTTTGCATTCTTCATGTGCAATACCTCTGCATGCTCTTCACAGTGTCATTGTTCTTCCCTTTAGGTTGTTCATTGTAGCTCTTCCTTAATCTTGCATAGCTCGACAATAGAATAACTTCACTTCTTTTTTCTTCATGCTTTTGTCACGTTGAGTCATCTCTTGATCATCATAGCAACTCTTCATCTTCTATGGCAGTTGAGATTCTTTTGTTCCTTGTGAGTTCATCATCAATGGTCGTTATGCTGAGAATCCTTAGATTCTCTGGCAGTCAAGAATCTTCATATTCTCTGTCAGTTACATCCAGTCAACATGGCTTCTTTTTCTTCTAATACCCTTCCTTCACGTGACCACTAACGATGACCAAGCACTTATTCAAAAAGGTGTTTCCCGATTTCTGTCTAGTGAGCGTTGGCTCCGTTTCACGATATGACCTTGGGATATGAGCTTCATGTGACCACGCAATTGTGGGCATGTCCATAGGAGGTTTGAGGGAAACCCAATTTTCACCCCATAATTCACTACGAGCCTCCATGCATCCTTTATCCAAAACCATGGTTTCGATTGCGGCTCGCTCATGAAAAATTAAGGCCCGAGCATGTTCTGGCCCCGCAATGAAGCATGACCATTGAACTCCAATATTGACAATGCTTATGAATGGATGGTTCAGATATTTCCTCTCAAGTCTTTAGAATAGATCTCTCCTTCCTCCATCAACGACTGAGGTTTCCTTCGTGATCCAAGCTCCGGGAGTTTCAAAACTCAAACCCTATTCCTGCTGACTGGATATCTTCCAGAATGGAAGATCTGCTGAAATCTGTCCTCCTTAATCTACGATCAGGATCTCCTTTGTGAATCTGGCCTTCACGAATTTCAATTCTCAAATTCTCATTTTCTCTTGGATCATTTCACCTGTTGTCCATGATCCAACAACATGCATCCCTCTCAGATCAATGCTCGAGATCTCATTCAGGTCTCCGGACTTTAGAGATTTCAATTCTCAAACTCTTGTTTTTTCCCAGAGCATTTCATCTAGAGTCCATGATCCAACGATGCATTTCCTCTTTAATCCAATGACTATCCTCTGCTCCAGGACCTCGACCTTCAACAATATCAAACCTTTCTCCTTTGCATTTTCCCAGAGAATTTTCGCCCGGAGTTCACGATCCATTGACATGTATCCTGCTACACGATCAATGATCGAGAATACACCCGAAGTGATATTCAGATTGGACGACTCGTATTTACTTCGGGTCTTCGACATTTGGGACTTCGGGTATTTGGGCGAGAACTGGTGGTAAAACTCCTGAATAAAAACTCCCGGAGTGATGTAACTCTTACGTAACTCGATGACATGTCACGAGCCGAGCAACTGCCATGTGTCACTTGAATTTGTTATTTCCACATACCTGAAATGTTGAATCAACTTGACACTTGTCATTTTTTGATTGTTCCACATGTCCTTATTGACGTGGTCTGCCACGTGTCCTTGCTGACGTGGTCTGCCATATGTCCTTGAGGACAAGATTTGTTGACATAATCTGCTGACGTAGATCTCCCTGATCTAACAGTCATTTTCTGATCTCCAGATCCGACGGTTCTTATTCATTTTGAATTTTCGAGCTTTGGGTTTTTCAAATCTCAAAATTTCTGGAGCGTAACCTCTTCGCATTTCTATATCTGAAGTGAATGTTTTTTTTTTGATTAGGATCTTGGATGGATGACTTGATCTTTCTGTGATGCAACTTTTCTAGCTTATCCTCTCCTTCCACTCGAAATTGATCCGATGGCTGACAGAACTTCGCATTCTGGGGATTTCAAATCTCATCTTTCAGGAGAGTAACCTCCTCGTATATTTATATCCAAAGTAAATTTTGTTCGTTCGATCAGGATCTTAGATCAACGTCTCGATCTTTTCACGGTGCAGCTTTGCTATCTTGTCCTGTCCTTCCACTTGAAATTGATTTGATGGTTGACGTCACTCCTCCTTGTGAGCTCACACTTCCTCCCAACTTGGAAGAAAGTCTAAGTGTCAAAGGCCTCTACCTTTGATCCTTCTACGAGTCCTAATGACTTGGACCTTGTATGCGCTTATGGAAACTTCTATCTCTTATGAGATTTCTTGTCTCTGCATACTGTTCGCTTCTCCTCCTGAGCTTACGTGTTCCTTGTTTTCCATCATTATTGTTTTCCTCATTGCTTCTTTTCTTGCTTATAAACATATCATCGTCATTGTTGTTCTTGCCATTAATGACAAGAACACTCTGACTGTAAACATGCCAACAATCTCCCCCTTTGGCATTGATAGAAACCCTAAAGGACTGCACTTTTTTACTTAGATGCATTGTTCTACTTATATCTCTAATTGTAGCATCCAGAACACACGTTTTCTCCCCCTTTGACATCAATTTCAAAGAAAACATGCCCCCCTAATTTGTTGCACTACCTTTTAGAGGTATCAGATATTCAACCAATACATACTCCCCTTGATAGGATGGACCCTCTTAGGTTGATAATGGGGTCACACCCAACTTCTGGCATAGATACTCAAACTGAGCTTTTGCAAGCGCTTTAGTGAAGATATCAACAATCTGATCTTTAGATGGAATATAATGCACATAAACCACAGAGTTGGTTACCTGTTCCCTCAAGTAGTGATACTTGATGGGTATATGATTGGTCTTGGAGTGAAAAATAGGATTCTTTGACACACTAATTTCACTGGTATTATCACAATGGATTGGGATCGGTGCAGTATAATTTACCTCTAAGTCTGCAAGTGTCTAAATCATCCACAATACTTGGGTACAACAAGTGGTAGCTGGAATGTATTCAACTTCTGTAGTTTATAAGGAAATAGAGCCTTGCTTCTTTCTCAACCATGATACAAGGGAATATCCTAAGAAGAATTCACCTCCACTGGTGCTTTTCCTTTCATCGACGCAGTTAGCCCAATCAACATATGAATAGACTGATAGTTGAAAATTCTAACTCCTAGGGTACCATAGGCCATAGTCCATTATTCCTTTCAAGTATCTAAATATTCTTTTGACAGCTAATAAATGACTCTGTTTAGGTGCAGCCTGATACCTTCCTACTATTCCAACAACTGCATTATGTTTGGACTGGATGCTATGATGTACAATAGGCTGCTTATCACAGAACTATATGAACTCTGACCAACATCAGGTGATTCATCATCCTTGCTTAACTTACATCCAGTGACCACAGGTGTGCTCATAGGTTTAGAATATTCCATTTGAAACCTTTTCAACATTTCTCTTAGATATTTTTCCTGAGAAAGAAATATCCCTTCAGACCTCTAATTAATTTGCAGACCAAGAAAAAATGACAGTTCCCCTATCATAGACATTTCAAATTTAGATTGCATGGCAGAAGCAAACCATTGTACCAGTGAAGCATTATTACTACCGAAGATGATGTCATCTACATAGACCAACACAATGAGTAAATAATTACCCTCTGTTTTGATATATAGATTGTTGTCAATTGTTCCTCTCTTGAACCCTTTGTCTTGAAGATATGTATCTAGTCTATGATACCAGGCGCGAGGAGCTTGTTTCAACCCATATAAGGCTTTCTTCAGCTTGTAGACAAAGTCAAGGTTATTTGACAGTTGGAAACCCTCTGGTTGTTCCATATAGACTTCTTCTTTTAGATATCCATTTTGAAAAGATGACTTGACATCCATTTGATATACTTTAAACTATTTATGACAAGCATAGGCAAGAAACATTCTAATAGCTTCTAATCTTTCTATGGGCACAAATGTTTCATCAAAATTTAGTCCTTCTATTTGAGCATATCCTTTGCAAACCAATCTAGCCTTATTTATTACAATGTTTCCTTGCTCATTCATCTTATTTTTGTAGACCCATTTTGATCCTATTACATTTTTATCTATTGGCCTAGGAACGAGTTCCCAAGTGTCATTCTTCTCAATCTGGTCTAGATCCTCATTCATTGATTTTAACCAATTTGCCTCTTTACTGGCTTCATTGAAGTTCTTGGGTTCCACCATGGATATGAAGGCTATATGTGATTGCTCAGTGTTTTTGATTATCCTTTTCCTGGTTTGTACACCTTTGTCTTTCTCACCAATTATCTGACTTGCATGATGATTCTTTTGAGTAATTCTGGAGGAAGGATGTGATGTTGTCTGCTGATTTGAGTCTGCCTGAGTGTTTGTGTCTTCATCTGAATCAGAGTCTTCTTTTTTTTATTCTTAGAGCTGTTCATATTTAGCTTCAACTGTGTCTTCTGTAGCAGACTCAATATTTCTCACCTCTCTTACTAAAACTCCTTCATCAACCTTTACATCAATGCAATCAACTAATTTATGAAGCCTCTTATTATAACATCTGTATACTTTACTGTTTGTATCATATCCTAAGAATATGCCTTCATCAGCCCTGTCATCATACTTTCCAAGGTTTCAGTATTATTCTTTATGTAGCAATTACTCCCAAAGACTTTGAAGTGTTTGATTGAAGCAAGTCTTCCATACCACAGTTCATAAGGTGTCTTGTCATTGTGTGGTCTGAGGTGGGATTTTTTAAGAACATGGACTACTGTGTGTATTGCTTCTACCCAGTAGGTTTGGAAAATGTTCTTCTCATTCATCATTGACCTGGCCATTTGCTGAACTGTTCTGTTTTGCCTCTCAACTACTCCATTTTGCTGTGGAGTTCATGGAATTATGTATTCCCTCTTGATCCCATGTTTATCATATATTTCCTTGAAATCACTTGACATAAATTATCCTCCTCTGTCTTATCAAATTGCCTTTAACCTCTTGCCTGTTTGATTCTCATTTAAAGCCTTAAATATTTTAAATTTCTCAAATGCTTTAGCTTTTTCTTTGAGAAAAGCAACCCAAGTAAGCCTAGAGTAATCATCAATGATCAACATAAAGTAGTTTTCCTTCCCTATGCCTTCCTATCTTGGTGGTCCACATAAATGCATATGAACTAATTGGAGTGGTTTCCCTGTTGAAGTAGAGCTCTTGGATTTAAACTGTGTCCTGGTTAGCTTTCCTACTTGGCAGGGTTTACACACAGAGTCTTGTGGATTTTATCTTCTTGGAAGATATTTTACTGCCTCAATATTTTTGAGCTTGATTAAGTGGTCAAAGCTTAGATTTCCAAGTCTCTTATGCCATAACCAACTTTCATCATGTTTTCTTAGATGACACTCTTCTTTATCATCTTTCAACACATATACATTATTTTATGTCCTTATGCCTTTAGCCACCACTTGTCCTAAGTTTATAGAATTTATATTACAATCCTTGGAAGTGAACACCACTTCACATCCTCTGTCACACATTTGACTTACACTGAGCAAATTATGTTTCAGCCCATATACAAGAAGAACATCCTGAGCTTTTGCTTTACCATTACTCAAACTCACCATCCCTTTTCCTTGGATTTTACCTGGTTCTTCATTTCCAAAGGTTACATTCCCTATTTTTCTTTTACTTATAGACAAAAACTTATCCTTGTCTCTAGTCATGTGCTTGGAAAATCCACTCTCTATATACCAGGGGTCTTTTGTTTTTTGAGCTGAAAGTACTAGACTATATTTTTCTCTGTCTTTCTTTTTCCACGTGCTAGCATTTATAACTAAAGGATTTATCCTTGGATCTGCCTTGTACTTCCTCAAATGGTAGTTTGCAGCTTTGTGGCTGAAGTTATGATAGTTATAACATTCGAGCTCATTGTTCAGCAGGTCAAAGTGATTGGTTATATGTTGTAAAGATTGTCTATTTCTTGACCTCCTCACTTGCATGTCTCTAAACTTAATTTGACAGTTTACAATCTTATGACCAAAATTAGAACAGTAAAAACAGTAGCCACAAAATAAATTTTGGTACCTGAAGGATGGTCTTCTTCTTGGCATTTGTTGCTCCATTTTCTGATCTCTTTGTTTCTGATTAGGGACCATCTTGTCTTTATTAGCTTTAGGTGACAAAGTACTCTCATGGTCTGATTGTCTGTTGACTTGGAACTTGATCATTTTTACTAGCTCTTTTCTTTCTGGATGTTTTCTTCTTGAACCTTTTACATAACCTATACCAGTCTTCAACAACGAAGATCTCTGTTTTCTCAGAATTTCATTTAGTTATGTTGTGGATTTAATGCTTGGAAGTTTTTGAAGATACAATGTTTTAAACTTATCCATCTTTTTTCTGGTGTTTACTACCTCTTCTTCCAAGGCTTCACATCTTGCCTTCTTTTCTGATAACTGTTGTTTCAGAATGTCCTCTATTTTCTTTGCCTCTTCTAATTCCACTTTTAGCAGGGCAAAGTCTTCATCAGGGTTTTCACTGCCTTTCTCAAACTGTATCAATAATTGTTTTTTCTTTCTCTTCTTAAGTCTGAGTTTGTTAATCTCTTCCAAAGCGCTGATCAACTCTTCTTCCAAGTGAACCACAACTTCTTCATCATCAACATCACTTCCTATGATTTTATTATCATAATCCTCTTTGACCATAAGAACAAAGTAATTTACCTTATCTTCACAGGAAGAGTCATTATCTGTGCCTTCTGAAGAGTCATCATTGTTTACACATAGACTTTTATTTTTATCAAGTCTTTTGGATTTGTACTTCTCTTCACCTTCAGATTTCTAGTCCTTCTTCTTGTGTGGAAACTTAGATGCAAAGTGACCTATATTTCCACAGTTAAAACATTTGAAGGGAAACTTTCCTTGGTACTTGCGTGATCCTTTCTTTAGTCTTCTCACAAATTTTGCTTCAATTTATTCAGGCTCATAATCCTCATTCTTATCATCTTTAAATCATGCTTCTCTAGAGGTGGATTTATCTTTACCTATCCTCATTTCATATGTAGTCAACGTTCCTAGAAGTTGATCAAAAGGCATAGTTTTTAGATCATTAAGTTCTTCTATAGCAGAGACCTTTGGGTTGAATCTATCTAGCAAGGATCTTAAAATCTTCTGGACTAAAACTACGTCTTCAAACTTATGACCAAGAATCTTCATGGAATTCACTAGTTCTTCAATTCTCGGAAAGTACTTCCCAACAGTTTCATCCTATTTCATTTTTAGTTGTTCAAACTATAATCTATAGGTTTGAAGCTTGGAAACCTTTACCTTCTCATTACATTCATAACTGCTAATAAGTTTGTCCCACATTTCTTTGGCAGTTTCTAAGTGCATGACTTTTACAAATTATTCTTCTTCAAGCCCACTTAGAATAGCATTCATAGCCTTAGCGTTGAAGATGAATTATAGCTTTTCATCCTTATTAGATAGTACAACTGGATTTACATAACCAGTCTCTACCACATCCCAGACATCTGCACCTAAAGCCATTATGTAGGTTCTCATCCTAACTTTCCAAAACGCAAAGTTTGTTCCATTGAATAGAGGGGCCTTATTGGTTGAAGTTTCTTCATTACTTGTCATGTTTAAGCTTTTTGATCTACCTTTAAATAAAAGGAACTGACTCTAATACCAATTGTTGAACAACTGAGAGGGGGGGGGTGAATCAATTGTTACTATGCTTAAACAATAATCCCTATTTTGAACTCTTTACAGATCACTTAATGATGATATCATTAATGCAAGGAAGTAACTAATAGAATATTCAACATCAATCACACACATGAAATATACAGAGACAGATATTTCCTGAGGAAACCCATAAAGGGAAAAACCTCTTCTTATTGATATGATAAGTAGTCTTTATTTTCCATACATTATCATTCTTATGAGCTCCAAATCATTTTGAGGATACAACCTCTGTTTTACAAGAAACAACTTGCTGAGAGCACCAACTCTCTGGTTTCTCTAGCACCCACTAGAAGGAAGCACCAACTCACTAGTTTCTCTAGCACCCACTAGAAGGAAGCACCAACTCCCTGGTTTGTCTAGCACCCACTAGAAGGAAGAACCAACTCCCTAAGTGTTCCAACACCAACTGGATGGAAGCACCAACTTCCAGTATCACAGGAACTGACTTGTATAACAGGGAACAATAGTTCTCCCATGCACCACCCTGCCACCCTGGTTTTTCTGGCTGCAACCAGATGGAAGCTACAACTCCCTGTATTCAAGCACCCAATTGAAACTATGAGGACACCAATCCTCCCTAGCACCACCCTACCATGCTGAAATATAAATATTTTCCTTTTACAACTTTATCACAGTGATACAACATTTATCTATGGCTTACCAATCTCATCATTGTTATGCTACACTACTCTGTTCTACCTGCATTAGTGTCTCTCTCCTCCTGTATGTTGCGCTTTATGTTATTTTATCAGATATGTGTTTTTGTTCCTTTCTTCCTCTTTTCTTCACCTCTTTCACACTGCATGATTCTACCTACATCAATCACACTCAATGACAACCTCCATCTCTTCTTTGTTCTATGTTTTTATACTCTCTATGCACCTTCTGCATTCTTCATGCGCAATACCTTTGCATGCTCTTCACAGCATCATTGTTCTTCCCTACAGTTTGTTCACTGCGGCTCTTCCTTAATCCTGCATAGCTCGACAAAAAACTAACTTCAATTCTTTGTTATGCATGCTTTTCTCATGTCGAGTCATATCTTGATCATCATGGAAACTCTTCATCTTCTCTGGCAGTTCTGTTCCTTGTGAGTTCATCATCAGTGTTCGTTATGATGAGATTCCTTATCTTCTCTAGAAGTCAAGACTCTTCGTATTCTATGTCAGTTATAGCCAGTCAACTATGACTTATTTGGCTTCTAAGTCCCTTCCTTTGCGTGACCACCGGTGGTGATGAAGAACTTATTCAAAAACACGTTTCCTGATTTTTGTCTAGTGAGCGCTGGCTCTGTTTCATGATATGACCTTGGGATATGAGTTTCATGTGACCACACGATTGTGGGCACGTCCATAGGTGGTTTGAGGGAAACCCACATTTTTCCCCACAATTCACTACGAGCCTCCATGTGTCCTTTCTCCAAAATCGTGGTTTAGATTGAGGCCCGCTCATGAAAAATTAAGGCCTGAGCATATTATGGCCCCGCAATGAAGAACAAACGTTGATATCCAATATTGACGATGCTCCTGAATGGGTAGTTTTGATTTGTCTTCTCAAGTCTGCGGACCATATCTCTCCTTCCTCCATCAATGACTGAGGTTTCCTTCATGATCCGGGCTCTGAGATTTTCAAAACTCAAACCCTGTTGCTGTTGACTGGATATCTTCTGGAATGGAAGATCTGCTGACATCTATCCTCCTTAATCAAGATCTCCTCCATGAGTTCGACCTTCGTGACTTTAAATGATCAAATTCTCATTTTCTCCCTGAGCATTTCACCCGGATTCCACGATCCAACTACGCATGTCCCTCTCAGATCAACGGTCGAGATCTCCTTCAGGTCTTTGGACTTCGGAGATTTCAATTCTCAAACTCTCATTTTCTCCTAGAGAATTTCACCCAGAGTCCACGATCCAACAACGCGTGTCCTCTTTAATCCAATGGCTATCCTTCGCTCCAGGACTTAGGCCTTCGACAATATCAAATCTTTCTCCTTCACTTTTTCTCAGAGTTCACGATCCATTGACATGTATCCTACTACACGATCAACGATTGAGAATACACTCAAAGTGATCTTTAGATCGGACGACTCGTATCTACTTCGGGTCTTCATCATTCGGGACTTTGGGTCTTTGGGCGAGCACTGGTGGTAAAACTCTCGAAGTAAAAATCCCAGATTGATGTAACTCTTGCGTCACTCGATGACGTGTCATGAGCCAAGCAACTGTCACATGTCACTCAAATTTGTGATTTAAACGTACCTTAAATGCCAGATCAACTTGAAACTTATCATTGTCTAATTGTGCCATGTGTCCTTGCTGATGTGGTCTTCCACGTGTCCTTGCTGACGTGGTCTGCCATATGTCCTTGAGGACTATATTTTTTGACGTAGTTCTCCCTGATCTAACGGTCATTATCTGATCTCCAGATCCGATGACCCTTATTCATTTTGGATTTCTGGGCTTCGGGTTTTTCAAATCTCAAACTTTCTGGAGCATAACCTCTTCACATCTCTATATCCGAAGTGAATGTTTTTTGTTTGATCAAGATCATGGATCGACGAATCGATATTTTTGTGATGAAACTTTCCTAGCTTATCCTATCCTTCCACTTGAAATTGATCTAACAACTGACGAAACTTCGCATTCTGGGGATTTCAAATCGCAAACTTTTAGGAGCGTAACCTCCTTGCATATTTATATCTAAAGTAAATGTTGTTCGTTCGATCATGATCTTAGATTGATGGATGGATCTTTCTACGGTGCAGCTTTGATATATTATCCTGCCCTTCCACTTGAAATTAATCTGATGGCTAACGTCACTCCTTCTCATGAGCTCATGTTTCTTCCCGACTTGGAAGAATGTCTAAGTGTCAAAGGCCTCGACCTTTGACCCTTCTATGAGTCTTGATGACTTGGACCTCTTCTGTGCTTCTGGAAACTGCTATCTCTTCTGAGCTTTCTTGTCTTTTCATATTGTTCACTTCTCCTCCTGAGATTACGCGTTCCCTGTTTTCCATCATTTTTTCTTTCCTCATTGCTGATTTTATTGCTTGTAAACATATCATCGTCGCTGTTGTTCTTGCCATCAATGACAAGCACACTCTACATGTAAACATCCCAGCAAACCCTAGTGATGGAGATACTCCAAAAAATGGTTTTTCGGTCGATGAAATGATAACATAGGGGCCCCACTAGCTGAAAACTAGTTCTCTTAATCCAATGCAACTCACGGTTTGTGCATTTGAGTCACGGTTTGAGTTTTATCGCAAGTTGCAACTCGCCTCCTGAATCCATTTAGGAACATGTGGTCAATTTGGTCTAGGGGCATAAAATCCAAACTGAGTAGCATAAGGGACTTTCGTAAGCTTCCACAAGTCTGTTTTGCCAAGGCCCACACAAATACACTAGAGAAAAAGACCCGACACAGTGTTCTTGAAAATCAACCTCCTCTTCAGAAATTGTACTATGCCTCATTGACCAAAACCCTAGTGTTGGAGATACTCCAACAAATGGTTTTCTGGTAACCAGAATGATAGTCTAAGAGCCCCAATAGCTGAAATCTAGTGCTATGGATCCAATGCAACAAACATTTCATGCATCTGAGTCCTGGTTTTATTTTTATCGATAGTTGCAACTCGCCTCGACAAGCCATTCAAGGACATGTGGCCAATTTGGCCTGGGGGCATAAAATACAAACCGAGCAGCATAATGGAGTTTTGTAACCTCCCGTAAGTCTGTTTGGCCAAGGCCCATGTGACTACACTATCAAAAAATTCCCAATAGAATGTTCTTGAAAATCGACCTCATCTTTAGAAATT